>JAMJFZ010001426.1:0-88263 GCA_026225945.1 Cricetomys ansorgei
GGTGACACTGGGCGTGCCTCTTAACCTTCCTGAGTCTGTTTGCTAGCAAAGCCTGTGATAAGCTGACAGGTATGTCCCTCGTGTCAGTGCTCTGGGGCACAGGGGCAGCCGTGGTGCCCAGTGATGTGGCCTCAGACTAAGGAGGTGTGGCTCACACTGGGCTTTGCTGCTGTCCTTCATGAGTAGGGTAGTGGGGTGACTGCCTGGTACCACCATTCTGTCTATAAGCCAGGGCCTTGCAACACCCCACATGAGGGCTGTGGCCAGGGCTGTGGTGCCCAGGAGGGAGGGAGGCCCATAGCCTGGCTGGGGTATGTGTCTGTCACAGGGTTTCTGGTGCACGGGTTGTCTGGAAGGGCGCCAGTGGGACACAGGCCACACCTACCTTCTGGATCTGCCACAGCTGTGAAGCTCACTGGGAGTCAGGCATCCACAGGGAGCACCGGAGGGTACAAACAACTCCCCGTCCTGCTCACTACCACCAGCCACGTGCTCCTCTCAGCATCTGTCATGGAGCCCCTGGGGAGCCCTGCTCCCTCTATGTCCCATCTGTCCCCAGCTCTGCTGGGTGGCTCTCACGTGAGGTGCGAAGTTCCCTCAAATAAATGGAGGTCTTAGACAAGTTCAAACTTGGCTCTCACCTCTGCTCAGAGAACCCTCCCGATTTGTTCATTTACCAAACACGAATGAGCACCTGCTGCATGCCACAAGTACCCACTACGTTCCATTAGCACCTACTGTGTGTTGGATGCTGCCCCTGATACTGAAGATATTACTGAGCATCAGTCTTGGGGCCCAAGCTAGGGTCCCATGCATTGTTCACTTCCTGAGCCCTGAGGAGTGTGGAAACATTGGGCCTTGCAGAGGCTGGGGGAGGGCAGGGATTGTGGAGGATGAAGGAAGCCAGAGTGATTGTGACATCCAGTTTGGCTCTTCAAAGCTCTGCTGATGCTTCCCTGTGTTGTATTCACCAGGGAATGTCCTTTCCAGTCTGAACCTGTGACCTCATCTGCCTGCCTCAATTCTTCCCAGTAGGGTTTAAGATAGGACAAAGGGACTCTGAACCCTGTCCTCATTCCGGGCTGGAGAGAGGGTGTCAGAGTCTGACAGTCATTGGCGGCCAGCTGGCTCTGCCACATAATCCTCCCAGAACGATAGTACCTTATCTCATGAGGAAATAAGTTCAGAGCAGTCTACAGGTTTCCCCAGCATCACACAGCAGGTTGGTTCCCAAGCTGAGTTTGAGTCCTTGGCTGTCACTTGTTACCACAATGCCAAGATAATGATACCAGAGTCCCATCCTGAAGACCAGGCAGCAGCTGTGTCCTGGAGGCCACAGATGCATCAAAGCAGGCCATGCCCCCAACTGCGTCCCAGCCCTTGGAGGGGGATTTGCATCATGGGGCCCAGCCACAGAGGGCTCTGCAACCTCTCAGCGGCTGTCTGTATAGCCTGCCTGCCATTGCTTCACTGTCCCAGCTTTGCCTACCAGAAGCCAGGCTCACCTGCACTGGTCGGCAGGGTGGTGGCATCTCCATGTGACATCAGCATCCTTCCTTTTCCTCTGGAGCAGCAGGAGCTCCCGGCCCGGGCGAACCTCTCCTCGGCGTCAGCCTCGCCCGTGCCCACTGCCCTGCACTCCAAGATGGACGAGCTAGAAGACCAGCTGTTGGCGAAGGTGCTGGCCCTGGAGAAGGAGCGTGCTGCCCTCAGTCACGGCAGCCATCAGCAGCGGCAGGAGGTGGAGAAAGAGCTGGATGCCCTGCAGGGTCGCGTGGCGGAGCTGGAGCACGGTAGGTCCCCGGCTGTAGAGGGCTGAGCTGCCAGGCCCTGGTCTCTGGCTGCAGCTTCCAGAGGCCGGGGGATTGCTGTCACTCCCGGGTACTGCTGACAACTGTCATTTTCTGACTCTGCTGGGCCTGGGATCTGGCTGTGTAATGACAAGCTGGCTGATTTAATCTTCACTGACTGCAGGGTTTTCTCAGATAAAGACAGTGAGTTTGAGAGAGGTCAGACTTGTAAAAGGTCACACAGCCAGTAGATGGATGGTCTAGACCTATGACCAGGTCCTTCACTTTGTGGCTGTGCATTTAGCTGTCTACAATTAGCATCTGTTACTAATCTGCTGACCTTCTGTCATTTAACCCTTAGGCCTGGCACTGCTAGGGGTCAGAGAATCATAATGGACAGTGTTTAGGTGTCAGGAACCCTGGGTTCCAAGTCCATCACAGGTTTGCTCTGCAACCTTGAAAAGTCATTCCCTTTCCCCAGGTCTCACCTGTCCTCACCTGAGAGATGGAGGGGCAGGATTAGGGCCTTCTGAGCTCTCATGGGCCCTTGTGATAGCAAGTTGGGGAGAGAGGGGAAGCTGGGAGTGGCTTAGGTTTGGAGCAGAAGTTCCGGAGAAAGCAACCCAGGTGTCTTCCTGGACAAAGGATCTCAAGCCATCTCTGGAGAACAGAAGCAGAAAGCACCCATGGGAGCCAAGAGGCCATGTTGTGTTTAGCTGTAGGGAAGCGATGGGCCTGGGCGCTCCAGGGAGGCGTCCAGTTGAGTACTTGATCTGAGTGGCCTCTGTTCCCACTCGGTCCAGCGAATGGGACTGTCCCTCCACACCAGCGCCCTGAGGGCCACGAGAAGTGCCTGCAGGCCAGAGGAGGGAAAGCCATAGTAGGATGTGTGTGGATCCTGCATGGGTTACCTTCCATCCAGGACTCCATCTCTGTCTCCAAACTGAGTTGAGTCTTTGACTCTGTTCAAATCCCAGCTCTACCATTCACTTTCTGTGTGTCCTTGAGAAAATAGCCTCTCTGTGCCAAGGCATACCTGAAAAATGAGGGTTGTAACGGCGCCTGCCTCGGGAGCTTGTGAGGAAGTGACATACCGAAGGCTCTTAGAAGCAGCCTGCCACACACAGTGCCACAGAATGCTTCCTGAGTACGTGAACAACGGTAAATAGCCATGATTATAGCTAGTCTCTGATGAGCACCTACTACAGGCTACCAACCCTCACCGTGCGGAATGGAGAACGTTTCATCAGCCCATTTATTGAAGAAATGGAGGCCCAAGGGGGTTGGTTGCATTTATTGCATTGAGGCTCACATGGTCAGAAAGCAGTGACAGTAAGATTTGAACTTAAGACATCTGAAATCAGAACCCCGGGGCCTAACTTAGTCACACATCTCGGCCTAAAGGCAAAAGTAGAGGAGGTGGAAGCACTTGGCAACCCCCCTCCATCCACCCCCCCCACCCCACCCCCAGCCCAGGTAGCCTGGAGCCATCAGCCCTCATTGCTCTGTGTCTACTGACCCGCCCTGTCCCCTCCAGGGTCCTCAGCCTACAGTCCCCCAGATGCCTTCAAGGTCAGCATCCCCATCCGCAACAACTACATGTATGCCCGCGTGCGCAAGGCGCTGCCGGAACTCTACGCCTTCACGGTCTGCATGTGGCTGCGCTCCAGGTCGGGTGGCTCCGGCCAGGGCACGCCCTTCTCCTACTCCGTGCCCGGGCAGGCCAATGAGATCGTGCTGCTGGAGTCCGGCACTGAGCCAATGGAGCTGCTGATCAACGACAAGGTAGGCGGGGTCTAGGGCACTGGGCGAGGCTTAGGGCGCAGGGACAGGGAACGGGTGGGCTCCATTTCCCAAAGCACACTGCTGAATGTGGGTTGACGCTTTCACTCCTGTTCACCATTCTCAGCACACGTTGAACACCTGTTGTGTGCCAAGCTCGGTTCTGGGGATATAGACAGTCCAGATGTAGGGCTGGCTAAAGAAGGCGGAACAGAGGTTGACTCCTAGGTACAGGCATCTGCACCCCCACACCCCACTGGTGATCTCATTTACCAACCTGTGCCTCAGTTTCCTCATCAGTCATGGACTCCAGAACTTCCTTTTTGTACTACCACTGTCCTGCCCCTAGGTCACCCTCTGTCTGTCCAGACCACCTGTCCCTATGACTAGGAAACGGTCTCTCCCAGAATTGCCTCCTGCCTGCCACATTGTTTCAGCCTAGAGGGTGTGCTGGTCTTTTGAGACCACAGATGCAGACACCACAAGCCACCCTCACCTGGAACACTAGCTATGCAGCTGGGAGCCCCACTGGGCGTCCCAGAGACAGGAGGCGGTGGCCCAGGGGGGTCGAAAGATCACAGGGGTGACCGGCTCCACGTGGAGAGGGCTGTCCTGCTCCTCTCATCGCCGCCTGAGAGGGCAGCACTAGGCGCTCCAGACGGAGAATTCAGCACCCTGGACAGGGCACGGCGCAGCCAGCCTCGTTCCTGCCTGTTGTCCTTCTCGGGCCTCTGTGCCTTTGCTCGGTTGGAACCGCCTTGTTTGCCGGGCCACAGCCCATCCCCCTGTCCTTCTAAGGGGCTTCTGTCAGCAGGTTCCCTTACCCCTGGGCCTCCCTTGTGATCCCCAGGCTATTTTTCTCTGGCAGTGTATGACTTTTCTCACGGCTGTGACCAAACTGACAAACGGGGTTAAGGGTTTGTCCTCTGTGCAGTTAGAGGGATCCGGAGGGCTGGCAGGCACGAGCAGCTGCGGCTGTCAGGGCAGGGGTGTGAGGAGGCTGGTGACTTCGAATCTTCAGTCAGGAAGCTGAGTGAGATGAAAGTGGGCTCTTGGCTGGCTTTAGTCCGGGATCCCAGCCCACCAGCCACATTTAGGGTAGGCCTTCCCCCAGTTAGAACTCACTAGAAACTCCCTCGTGAGCAGTAGTGTGCCCAGAGGCGTGGATTTCAAATCCAGTCAAGCTAGCAGTGGAGATGAACCATCACAGGCAGCGTTGTCCCTGAAGCCCGCTCTGCTGTGCAAGCACAACTTGTCCAAGGCTGGGCTACCCTCAGGGTCTGGAATGGGGTCTGGCGCCCAGCAGGCATCAGAGAGTGCCCTATGAAATCGCGATCTCAGAGCATCTGGGAAATAAAGGGGCCCTTTAAAGCCACAGACGGCAAGCGGCTTTCACCTCACAGACCAGCGCCGAGCCATCAACAGAGGCTTCCATAGCACCGTGAGCAGAGTCCCCGGTTGAGTCTAGGCTCATGACTGATTAGCCATGTCTGCTTTGGGTACAGGAAGAGGCAGTGACTGTGTATTCTTTCTTCCACTTTGCAGTTGAGGAAACAAGGCCCCGGAAGGAAAGAATGGCCTCCCCAAAGACACATAGGGGGCTGGTGCAGAGCCAGGGCCAGACACCGGGACCCAGCCTATTCTGTCCTTGCTAGTGAGTGAGCACCACCGTGTGCTCAGCACAGTTTTAGGTGTGCGAGGAGAATGGGTTTGTGGGCACTGCCCCCACCGCCTGTGACCCTGAAACCCTGAAAACCAAAAAAAAACAGTGGGAAGACGGGGAGTCAGGTCAGGAAAGACAGCAGTGGGAATGCAGCTCAGGCCTTGGAGGGGTGCTGCAAGACTGGATGCCTAGCCACCCCACTTCTCCAGCTGTGAGCCTCTGACATGAGGTTTGGGTCCTGTGTCCAGGTGGCCCAGCTGCCCCTGAGCCTGAAGGACAACAATTGGCACCATATCTGCATCGCCTGGACCACAAGGGATGGGCTGTGGTCTGCATACCAGGACGGAGAACTGCGGGGCTCTGGTGAGAACCTGGCAGCCTGGCACCCCGTCAAGCCGCACGGCATCCTTATCTTGGGCCAAGAACAGGTAAGGCTCAGGCAGACTGCGTACCTAAGTCATTATCCACCCGCTCCGGGCCCCTGATGAGAGCATCCTGTCTGACCCCCCAGTTTGCAGAGGGGCAGCTGAGAGCTAAAGAAGCAGGTGGAGCCGGAACCTGGGAAGCAACGAGAACCTTGGGGGGTGCTAGAGTGGGGCAGTGAGCCCCGAGAGTGGGGCTGGAGCCACGGGTGGGGCTAGAATCATGGGAGCCAGGCTTTGGCAAGTACAGGACCTGGCTCCATTGCCTCTGCGTGGTTCCCTCATCCCATGTCTCTCTTCTTTCTTTGTTGCTTTCTTGGCCCAGGATACCCTAGGGGGCCGATTTGATGCCACCCAGGCCTTCGTCGGCGACATTGCGCAGTTCAACCTGTGGGACCACATCCTGACGCCTGCCCAGGTGCTGGGCATGGCCAACTGCACTGGGCCGCTGGTGGGCAATGTCCTCCCGTGGGAGGATAAGCTGGTGGAGGCCTTCGGAGGTGCAAAGAAGGCCACCTTTGATGTCTGCAAGGGGAGGTCCAAGGCATGAGGGGCCACCTCGTCCGGGGCCCCTCCCTTGCCTCCCTTAGGACCTTGAGGGGGCACCGCCCTCCTCGGCCTGTCTACGTGCTGGCCTTCCCTCCTACCCCACTCCTGGCCGTACCTCTTCCTCCCCTCCCCTGCACCCATACCTCCAGAATGCCCTGCCCTGGGTGGGGTCCCCTCAGCCACCTAGATAGGGACCAGTATCTCAAGTCAATTGGTCCATCCTAGGGGAGTTGAGGCAGTCTCACCACCTGGCAATGTATTGGCATGGTCTCTCCTCACACGCTCTGTCTCACAAGTCACACCCGATCCTACCAATTCCAACAATGTCCCCCTAGGAGCCGTGGTGGAGGTGACCTTTGACCCTCTCATCACCCAGGCTTCGGGCCTACGTCAGGCTGTAGGAGGGTTGGCAGAGATATATGAGATCAGACATGCCTCCTCTATCTTCCTCAGTTGCCCACAGGGACCGTAGGATCATGGCGCCCACTGCCCCCCTTCTCCCTCCTCTCACCGGTTGTGTGTTATGGTTCGAGTGTTGGTTTCATGTCGGGTCAAGCCCCACCTCAGTTTCCGTGATGTTTCCTTCCCAACTCCCACCCTAACAGATAGGGACCAAGACCCTGGAGGCCAAAGGGCTGTAATAACCCCTGTGCCCACTGGCAACTTTGCCTACCAGCATGGTTGCCCCCCTCCATGCCCGAGACAGGACCTGGGTCACTCTAGCCTAGCCTAAGAGCAGCCAGAGCAGAGACACTGTGCCAGGAGACACTTCCCTGGCAGACCTGGTGGCTTAGCCACAGTATCAACTCCTTCTGTATGGAAGATGCAGAGAGGGACGGCAGAGCACTGGGTGAGAGGAGGACCCCTTGGTTCCTAGCCAGGCCTGCTGCTAACTTGCTGTATGGCCTTCCATAAGAACCTGCCCTCCCTGGGTTTGGTTTTCCTCCTTTGTGAGCTGAGGCTGCAGTGTTGGACACTTCTGAGAGTTTGGAGCTTAGGCAACCGGAGGGCCCAGGGGCTTAGCATGGAAGGTCTTGGAACTGTATAGAGATGGGATCAGGCTAGGCAGGGGTTATGGCCACATCTGGCTCAGAGCAGACCAGACACATAAGCATCAGCTCCCATTGGATCCCTCGCTCTGGCACCCTTGCCTTTCTGAGAGTGTCTCAGCTAGTGGCTTCCTTGTCCCTGCCTTTGAGGCTTTACAGGTCCCCCGAGAGCCCAGAAGAATGTCAGAGCTGAGAAAGGCCATCCATTCTAAGCTCTTCCTTGTGGAAGAGGGGGAAGAGCATAGAGAGGCAATTAACGTGTGCAGGATCATACAGCACGTTATGGCAGGCCCGGGCTTTTGAATCCCTCCTTAGTGCTCCTCCCTGTGTACCTCCCTGCCTGTCCTTGAGGGTCTTTGGGCCCAGCTTGTACTTGTGCCGGGAGGCATTTGAGAGGACACAGTGCTTTCCAACAGGACATTGGAACATCTTCCTTTATGGGACACCCAAACACACTGCAGCCTCGGGAGGCGAGGGAAAGAGCCCAGACAGACAGACAGCTGAAGGGCAGTGCCCCTGCTGGTCGTCTCACAAGTATTGGAGTAGTAGCAGGCTGGCTGAATCAGTGGCACTGGTGCCTCGCCACCCCCCCAAATTGTCCCTGTCTGTGCTCCCCATGGCCACTCAGCCTAAGACATGACGCAGGAGTGGGAGCTGCAGCCCAAGCCGGGGAAGCGTGTCCAAGACTTGCCTCTGGCCTGCAGATCTGTGTTTCCATTTTGAAAGCAACACACGGCTCAGCACCTCCATCCCCATCCCCTGAAGAGAGTTACAGAGGCTTCACCCAGACCTAACCGAGATCTCAGTTGCCCAGTAACAGCCAATGACATCAGCCCCGGTGCTGGGTCAAGTGTCTGTCGTGAGGACATGTTGTTGCTGGGTGACAGCTGGATTCAGAACTCAGACCTCGGGGACTCAGCCTCATCGGGCTCCCGCTATTGTTCCAGAAGAGGTGGCCTTAGAGAAGACTTCGGGAAGACAGTCTTAGGAAGGATGTGGCAGAAACTGCCTGATCGTTTGCACTCAGCAGACACACCACATAAATCCTTTCTGCTTTGTCACAGTGATGATCAGAAATGACATCAAAGCCACATTCCCATGCCGACTCACCCTGGTTAAACTCCACCACCACCCCCGGGAGAGAAAAACATGGAGACATTGTGGCATGGCTCCGAGTGTGGATCACTGGGGAAAAGGCTGGCTTTCTATTTTCAAAACCCCACCTGTTCTCATCTATTGTGCTGTGACTATCCCCTGAGCGGACCCCCAGTCTGATGCCGCCTTCTGCACCCAAACACATCTGATGAGACAGCTGCAACCCAGAGCTGCTCTGGGTCTGGTGAGGACGGAGCTGGGCCTGTTAGGTGGTCCCAGATACTGCACCTGCAGAGTGCCTATCCACACCGTCCGGTGTGCCCTTCAGCACAGTGCTGGGGTAGGACTGTTAGCCCTGTGATGCAGGAGAGAAGGCTCAGGAGGTAAAGTAACTTGCCCTGTGTCTGTCAGCCAGCTGGTGACAGTGCAATTTCTATTTGGAGGCAGGTTACGTGCCCAAAGGACTGTTCCACCTCCTTCAGAGTACAGACAGCAGAGGTGGGGAAAGGTGCTCAGAGCCAGCGAAGGGTCTCTCATCAGCCCAAGCCTCGGCCTCTAGCTGGGCTGCAGCTTTCGGGGCAGGAAGAGAGTGTCTCTGGAGGCCAGGCAGGAAGGCAGGGCAGCCATGGCCCTTCCTCAGCCTCCTGTTCTGGGCAAGGCCTATGCCAGGTGCTCTCAGCTGTTTCTGCCAGAGTCCCTCACCTTTGAGGCGTGCAGTGGCCTCTCCCACGTCCCAAAGGGTCATCTCGCCACAGTTACACACGAATGGGGACCACAGACTGAGGCACGAGGATCCATGGGAGGGAACTCAACCCTTGGCTTTGCAAATTGGGAAGCTGAGGCCCAGCCAGAGAATTCCAATGACCCCTGAGCATCCTGACTGTGCTTCATCTTCTCCAGGACACACTGGCCACTCCCTTCCCCCCAAAACTGGGTCTCACCTACAAGTCCCAGCACCTTTGGCTTGAGAAAACTGGAGAAGGGTCTCCTCCCAGATAAGGGACTACTCTCCTCACCCCAAAACTCCAGCTACCTGCCACCCCAGATCCGCCACCCTGTCCTCTACTCCTGCTGGGTAGGGAATGGGGGAGGAGGTCCTTCCAGGCTGAGCAGCCAGCAGCGAGCATGTGAAGTCGATGGACACTGTGAAATGAGTGCCCTCCACTGCCCTCCCTCCCTCCCTCCCTCCCCACTTTGCTCTATTTTGTACATAAGTGACATAAGATGCTCTGTGTGAGTGTGTGTGTATGACCTGTGTTATGGTTATGTTTTTGTAAATTTGAATGTTCAAAATAAATAACATGTGGTTTACTTGGAGGAGGTTTTTCTTTAAGGTGGGAGGTGGGGAGAGCCACCTTACCCTTCACACAGCAACACCCCCTAGTCTGCCCCAAAGCCTCACCCATCCACATGTGCCCCCAGCCTGGCCTGAACGGTTCCGCCGAGCTGGACTCAGACATGCAGTTTCCCAGGATTTCCGAGGAAGGCTGCATAGAAGTAAGTCCCACGTGGAAAGTGCCCCAGTTCTGACTCGGCTTTGGCCTCATTCCCAACACCCCTTCCCCACCTGTGCCCCAGTTCCAGGATCCGGGTCTCTTGTGTTGCTTAGGACCCAGTCTTCCCGAGTCACATGCCCAGAACCCCCCCCCCCAGAGAGCTGCATCCCTTCCAGCCTTGGGAGGTGATACAGGAAGAGAGACTATGGTGTCACAGCCTCTCCACTCTCCGCTTCCCCTTGCCGTCCCTCCCCAAGATTTGTCTAGGCTCCTCTGGTGCCTCTGGCTGCTCGACTGACCTCAGACCAGCACTAGGGCCCACACCAACCTAGGAGGCACTTACCAGCACTGTCTCTAGTCCCTGCTGGACTTGACCTCAAGTGGTCACCTTTGACAGGACAGAGGGGCAGGGCTGGGGGTTGTGCATACCAGTATGACAGTGCTTCAGCCCTGGAGGAGACACAGCACACAGGAAAGCCACATTTGAATCTGTCGAGGCCTCTGAGCATCCGTGCGCTCTCTGGTTTATTTTAAAATACAATCTCAGGGAGCTGCAGGCAGATACACCTGGAGAACTGAGCTGCTGGCCAACATGCCTGTTCATCCCATCTTGCACCACTTCCCCTGCAAGCATCCTCTCTCTCTTCGTCCCACTGAGCTGGCATGGTCCCACCTCCCGGGGAAATCCCCTTCCACCTGTTCCACACCTGCACAGGCAAACGCAGCAGGCAAGCCTGGGGTGCCATACGCATTAACGTGTACAAATCCACAGCCAGAAATGGCCAAGGAACAGCCAACCCCTCTTGTCTCAGCTCAAGACATCAAGGTCTTGCTCTCCCAGACATCATAGCTTCTCTGTCCTCAGTCTACAACCCATCTGCAGAGAGAGGGTGACCCTTCCTCCCAGCTCATCGAAGGATCAGAACAACGGGCCAGTCTTCCCTCAGCTCCAACCACCAGCCTGACTATGCCAGCCTGTTCTCCGCTCCCTCCTGCCACTCCGAATTAACTATATCTGCTTCTCTCAGAGGCAATAAAATCTGAATCCTTCCACTTGACCTTCTCAAGAACCTGTCTCCTGAATGCCCAGTTCCTCCTTGCTGTTCTGTCATTTCTGTGGCTGCACAGGTGACCGAATGTTTCCTCCCTTAAATATTTGGGCTTATGGTTGCTAAGGTTTCAAATCCACAGTCAGGTGACTCCATCATTTCTGGGTGGTGGTTGAAGCAGAGCATCATGGTAGAAGGGTGTGAAGGAACAAAGCTGCTCCCCCTTGGTGGCCAGAAAGTGGGGTTGGGGGGTTGGAGGTGGGGCAGGCCCAGTACACCATTCAAAAAAGCATGTCCCAATGAGGAATTCCTCCAAACAGGCCCCACCTCCTAATAGTCCATACTGCTTAAGTGGTGGAATCCATGCCCTCTGACCCAATCACCCCTCAACAGCATCACTAGCTAGAGACCACCCATGAATCTCTCAGGGGATACTTCAGACACAGACCACATCACCTTGAGCAGATAGCCTCTCTTGATCACCCTTCATGTCTTTGTTCCTCTTGTTGCAAAACTTCCAGGAAGAGCAGGCGTGTCTGGCTGGTGGCTCACTTTGTAGAGTGCCTACTTAGCACTTACAAAGCCCTGAATTCCATTCCTGGAATAAACCAAGGATGGAGACAGATCTGCAGGCTCTGGAGGAGTTTGGAAGTGGCCTCAGTTCTACTCACTTCATCTGTGGGACCCAGATTCCCAGCAGGTGTGGGGTGGATATTGGCCCCAGCTGTCTTCTTCCAGTCAACAGGGCTCCTCCAGCCAGCTCAGCTCATCCCAGGGCAGGACCCACTGTGAGTCCCAGGGCTGCAGTGCTGCAGGGCTGGGGCAGGCCTGTTCTGAGACCAGGAGCTTGACCTCTGACCCTCCATTCCCCTACCTGTGGGATAGAACACTTGCCATGAGTAGGAAAGAGGCCCGAGGCAGAGTCGCAGATGTGGCGGGTTTAGCGGTGTCTGTCTCAGCTCAGTCTCCAGAGATGCCACTCACAGGCTGTGCCACTGAAGGTGGTATCATAGCCTGTATGTGTGTGTTGGGGGGCAGGGTTGTTGTTATTTTGTTTCAGTCAGTGTAGACCAGGCTGGCCTTGAACTCACAGAGATCCACTTGCTTCTGCCTCCTGAGTGCTGAGATAAAAGGTGTGTGCCACCATGCACCCAGTTTCTTTCTCTTTTTTAAACAATATTTTTATTAATCACTTGAGAATTGCATATACTATATCTGATCACACCCACTTCCTATTCCTCACACCCCCATGCCCTCCAAAAACAAACAAACAAAAAGAAACTACAAAGAAAAACAAGTCCAATTTATGTGTCGGGAGCACAGATCATGGACATCAACATGGTCTCCAGGTGCAGCACGGGTCATGGACATCCCACGTGTTTCTTTTTAAAACTCGGTTTCACTATGTAATTCTGGCTGGAACTTGCTGTGATTACAGGCATGCGCCCTAGTGTCCAGTCCTCTCACCCCCAGTATATTTGGTGTGCAGTCCAGACCTTCTCTGTCGCTGCAGCCCGTCCCCTTCTCAGCCCTCACTCGGCCCTCTTCTGCCTTTGCTCACTGTACTCTGGCCATGCTGGCCAGCCTGCTGTTGCCCAGTGCGCGTCAGGCGGTGGGAATGTGCACACGCATCTCCCTGGTCCGACTGCTCCTTCTCATTCCCAGCAGGCTCACTTTTACTCGCTTTTTAAGTCTCCTTTGTTACTCAGCTTTCACAGAAACCTTGCTGACCACCTGAGCTAATTGACAGCCTGGCCATTCTGTCATTCCCCGTAGCTTTTTCTTGTTTCCCAGATCTGGGGACTAAGCCCTTCCCACTCAGCTAGACGGAAACATATACCCGCTTGGAGGTCCTCCTTCCCAGTGCCCACAGCATTTGCCTCTCTTTGTAAACACCTTGTTTATTTTTCTTGTAGGGCCACCCAGAGTGCCCTACTGAACGTATACCACCTCCATGGCAGAAGGAACTGGACTAGGAGCTTACTCAACACACATTTACTGGATACCAGTAACTGATATGTACTGAGTGCTTACTGTGTGCCAGGCACTCATGGCTCTCAGCACTTGGCATGTATTAGCTTATTCAACCCAGCAAGGAAATAACACGAGAGAACTGAGACCCAGGAAGAAGAGGCTTTACCAGGATCATCTGGCTAGGAATGACAGCACTAGGAAGTTTATGCAGCTGGATTGCAGACGGAACATGTGGCTTTAGTCTGTCTCTGTCACTGTCATGAATCACTTGAGATAATCCACTTACAAAGAGAGGGTTTGTTCTGCCTCCCAGAGGTTCCAGTCCGTGGATTGGCCCCACTGTTTTGAGCCCAGGGTGACATATGAGGGCAGGAGGACATGAGGAATAAAAACACTCACTTCCTGTCCACGAAGGAGAAAGGGGAGGATAGGCCCCACAATTCCCTGTAAGTCAGTAGTTCTCACCCTTCCTAATACTGCAACCCTTTAACAGAGCTCCTTATGTTGTGGTGACCTCCATAAAATTATTTTCGTTGCTATTTTATAAGTTATGTTATGCTGTTATGTTGTGTTATACTGTTATGTCATACTGTGATGAATCAAAATGTAAATATCTGATATGCAGATAGTCTTAGATGACCCCTGTCAAAGGGACATTTGACCCCAAAGGGGTCATGACCCACAGGTTGAGAACTGCTGCTGTAAGGGCCTGTCAGCAATGATCTAACAGCCTCCCATTAAGGCTTCATCGAAGGTTCCTTAACCTCCCAATAGTGCCAAACTGAGGACCACACCTTAAACATGTTTGCAAGACATCCATTTTCTAGACATACAAACACTGCATGAGGCGGGGTGTACGTGTGACTTAAGGTTCCCTTGTGCCTTCAGGGACATGAAAGCATATGCTGAAGAGACGAGGGCTGAGGAGAGCATTTCTTTTGCAGACTCTCTCACTGAGAAAACCCAGAGACACCAAATGCACATCACCCAGTGAGGCACCGGGCTGGCTGGAGTTAAGGGACAAAGGTCCCGAGGAGAAGAGTATTTCAGAGGGGTGAGCCTGGCCTTGGGGCTGCAGCTTTCCTCCACAGGGCCACGTAGGAGAGCGGCAGGTTAGTGTGTCCAAGAAACTAGAAGACAAGTAGGTGAGAGCTTCCAGAGGGGGTTCAGGATGAAGTGCTCTGGGAAAGCTTTTGGGGACCCAGGAGCTACCCTCTTGTAGTATGATGCACGGGAAATAGCCCAGTTCTCCCACAGAGGAAGGCCTGCTCTCAGGCCTCTCACTCATTAAATTAAAACGCCAGTCACTTCAACAATAGCTTGTGTAGCAGTACCTACAATATTTTACCCTGAATTTAGGGAAGGAGAAAGGAAAGAGAAATCTTCATCGTTTTTACAAGCAACCTTAATACAGAAAGAGAGAAAGGTAGAAATCTTCACAGACTCTTTTTAGGCTGCCCTAAGCTCGAACCTCTCCAAGCTTTGTTCTCTTAGGAATTATCTCACTAATGACAGCAACCCAACCAACCAACCAACCAACCGATGCCCACCCTGACTCTCCAGGCTTCAGACCTTTTCTGCCCTAGGCCAAAAGTTCCCATAAACCCATGCGGCACGCAAACCCAAAAACAAGCTACAGGTGCCAGAGCGACTGCACCCAACCAAATTACAGCCACCTGCATCAAGCATTCCAGTTCCAACTCGTAAACAACTCTACCACAGCTAGGGGGAAACCTCTAGTAGCTAGTCAGTTAAACCAAAAAGCTTTTCTTAACATAAAAATTCCAAGTGTTTCTCTAAAAGCTTGCTAAATGCAAAAGCCAACCCTTCCTGGGGGGTAGAAACCTCATCCAAACCCTCACGCTGGGTTCTTGTTATAGATGGTTCTACTTTCCAAAGACAATGATCAGATACACCTGCCAAGAGAATCGCTGATGATCCAGAGGGAAGAGTGGGACTTAAAGTCCAATAGATGTTCAAAATTCCATAAAACTGCATTAAACACACATTTACACATACAAAACATGTATACACAAATATACACACACAACACTCACACATATGCACACATACATTCACACAATTCTCACCCATGTACACACATACATACACACATACATGTGTATTCACACATATGCACAAGAAAAAATAAAATGAGGGAAACCACTGTCTCCACCCTGGTGATACTGCCCTTTACTTTGCAGGACATTGCTGTTGGGGGACTGTAGTAGTAATCTACAATCTTTTACCCTCAATTTAGGGAAGGGGAAAGGGAGGATAGGAATTTTCACTGCTTTTGCAGGTGGCCTCAATAGAGATAGAGAGAAAGGTAGAAATCTTCACAGCCTTTTTAGGGTGTCCTAAGCTTGGAGAGGACCAGCTGACAGTGAATTGGACGAGCGTCTCAGCTCACTATCTGCAAACTCACTCTCTCTAACTGATGCTCTTTTATGCAAGAATCAACACACCAGCAACAGACTAACCAACAACCCACCTTGGCTCTTGGGGCTTCAACCCCTACATACTCTAAACAAAAGTTCCCATAAACCCAAGCGGCACACAGTACCAAGAACAAGCTACACGTGGCAAAACAGCTGCACATAACCAAATTATAGCCACCAGCATTGAGCAGTTCAAGTTAAACATAATCATCCACCACACATGGGATGCGAACATAAACCTAGTCCAAACACAATTTGTGTCTTTAAAGAAACCAAAATAACAACAACAACAAAATATCTTCCAAGGGTCCCATTACAGGGAACTCTACTACACGGCATACAGGCTTGCTCTGTGGTTTTCTTTTTTTTTTTTAGATTTGTTTTTATTTATGTGTATGTGTCTATGGCGTGTAAGGACACGTGGAAGGCTTAGCACATGTGCAGGGTTTCCTGGAGTTGAAGTCACAGGAGGTGCAGTTGTGAGCCACCAGGTGGGTGCTGGGAACTGAATTTGGGTCCTCTGGAAGAGCAGCCAAGTGCTCCTAACCACTGAGCCAAGTCTCCAGCACCTTTCTATGTGATTTCTTACCAGTGATTGGGAAGAGGGAAGGAAACAGCCTCCCCTGCTCCCCTGAAGGAAGGCATCCCCAGGGACACCTCGATTCTAACTCAGTGAGACTCACTTCAGGCCACCGGAGCCAGCAGATGATACATTTGTGCTCTTAAGTCACTGAACCTGTCATAATTTGTTATGGAAGCAGTAGAAAAGTAATTATTTATATACTAACTCATCATATGCTTGAACAGAAAGCAAGTCTCAAAAATTCTAGAAAATGAAATCATACTGAGAATGAAAGTAGAGATTTGAATAATTACAAATCTTGTGAATGATGCAATATATATTTTTATTTTTTTATTTTTGGGTCAGGATTTTACTTTGTAGTCACTTCTGCCTACTTCTGCCTCCTAAGGGCTGGAAATAAAGGCGTGTAACATACAGTGACTTGATACAATCCACTTTTAAAATAACTCAGATTTATTTATGTTATTGAGACAAGGTCTCACTATGCAGCCAAGACTGACTTTGAACACCAGGTTCTTCTGCCTCAGTCTCCCAAATGCTAAGATTCCAGGTATAAACCACCATACCCAGAGCTCACAGAAAAAGAGGGAATCCCGCCACAGGACACACAGGAGGTGTCAGCAACAAGAACTTGCATGGGGTGAGGTGGGAGCTCAAGGGACTCTTGCTTGCCTAGGATCCTGATCCTGAGCTTATGGGCTCACATTGTCAGAGAAGAAAATAAAAAACTGGAGGAGAAACACGGGGGCCTGGGGACAGAGACAGTTGGTGAGAAGCAGCCTTCAGCAGAGGGAGAGCCTGGAGGGTCTGGTTCCCCCTGCTGCACACAGCGAAAGGCCTGAAGAAGGAGGAAGAAAAGGGTGAGCCCTGACTGCCAACAGGGAGGCAGTCACTTGATCCCATGGGGCACTGTGGGGTGAGGGAAGGAGCTGCTAAACAGGGATGAGACTTGGATTTGGGATGAATCATACTGACTGGAATGGAGAATTAAGGGAGAGCAGAAGGCTATAGGTGGCAGCCTGGGAAGGCAGTAGTCACTATAACAATGGCTCCAACTGCTTTTCTGTAGACACTGGCTGGAGGGAGGCTATGGTTGAGAAACTATAAAGGTGCCACCTCGGTGTCTGATGGAGGCAATGGAGTGGTGACTGCGGCCTTTTACCCAGATGGGGTATATGGGGAGGACAGGCTGGAGAATCCACTCAGTTTGGGACATGCTACTTTGAAAAGCTTGTGGGCCATCCTGGTAGAGACAGCCAGGATTCTGCTGGACATCCAGGCCAGGTGCACGAGAGAGACCTAGTGTCTGGAAAGTACAAGATTAGAGCGATCAGGTTTTAGGAGGACAAGGATAAAGGGAACTGTGGGAGTGGCTAAGAGCACCCAGGGACAGCTCTAAGACAGCATTTCTCAAAAAGGCATACGTTGGGAGCACTGCTCCCTGAAAGATGGGGACTCTTCCAGGGTACACACCTCCCACCTACGATTCCAGGAAGTAACAGAACTCTGCTTGTTGTGGGAGCAAGAATTAGGAAGAATCAATGTACTATTTACTGTTCTCATCACCCAGCATCATACCCAGCAGACGCGATTTAAGGAAGGAAGTGTAGCTGAATGTGGTGGGCAGCAGGCTGCAGCAGCAGCAGCAGCAGCGCTCACCTTTAATCCCAGCACTCGGGAGACAGAGTCAGGTGGATCTCTGAGTTCAAGTCCAGCCTGGTCTACAGAGTGAGTTCCAGGACAGCCAGAGTTACAACAGAGAAACCCTGTCTCTTTAAAAAAAAAAAAAGTGCTTCTTGTGGTACATAATCCAGAAGTACAGTCCATAGTCCATTATAGTAGGGAAAACATGGTGACCAGGACATGGCTCCTTTACATCTCGGTGGCTCTAGGAGCAGAGAGGGGGGCTGGAAGCAGGGTAGAGCTGTAACCCTCAAGACCTGCTCCCTAGCTGCCACCAGCCCAAATGGTACCACCAGATGTGCAAAACATAAGTCCATGGGTGAGATTTCACATGCAAACCACAACAACATGTCAGAAAAACACATTCAAGTTAAGAAGCAAAGCAAGAGCTCAAGACGGGAGCCAAAAATGAATTAGAGATCTGGGGGAACACAAAAGAGTAAGGTGCCCTGTTAGCCAGTGGCTCTCACTGTTGGTGTGCACTAGGCAGCTTGTGAAAAACCCACACTCCTGCCCCTCCCTGGAGTCTGCATTGCAAAGAGATCTACAGCTATTACCTCCATGATGGGAAGTTTCATGAAGTCTCTGTGGTTGGGGCTGCCAGCAGGGGAGATGGGTCCCTGTGAAATAAAGACCAAGAAGGTCTATCAATTTCTGCTTCTCAGAAGGTCGCTGGTAACCATGAGAGAGGGAATTTCAGTTGGATGGTGGGAGTGGAAGCCAGATTGCAGTGGGCGGAAGAATGCACGAGGGGAAAGAGGAGATGGCAAATGTGGACCCCTCTGGGGAGAAGTGTGTATGAGAGACAGAAGCGAGGGCATCATCCCCCTCAAAGGTCTCCTGGAGAAAGTTGGAGGCTGAATAAGACTTTCCACAGCTTCTCAGAACTTTCCAGGAAGACAAGCTGGGAGATAGCAAGAGCTTAGCAGAATTCATGCTGCCAAGTATCAAACCAAACCCAGTGTGTCTGCTCTCAGTCTACACACTCAGGTTAGGGTTACTCCAGTGTCCCAGGCCAGACCTTGTTAGTGCCCTACCTGAAGCTCTCTGGCTCACCTCACACCAGGGAGCATTTATAGCCCATCTACTACCCTACTTTCTTCTGTGTCTTCATCCCTACCTACACTACATTGGCCCTGCACCCAGGCCTCCTGAAGCCACTGGCTATTCCCCAGGCAACTTGTCCCACTCTCATTAGCCTTCTGCTTATCTTGGGCTCTTCCCACTTATGTGCCACACTTGAAAGAGCCAGCACCCCTCTCTCCCTCTGCCATAGAAGAGTATGGAATAAATGATTCTGAATCCATTTCTTCTCGGGGCTCTCCTCCTCCTTTCCCAGAATCACCAGCATCTGGTCAGGGCTGAGCCTCCTGTAGTTTCCAGAAAACCAGCTAGTGGGGATTCATTAATGAGTACATGTTAAGCTAAGCATAGAGTAAATGTTTGAATTATGGAATATCCCACTGACCCTTTGATGCACTCTCCTTCCTCTTCACATTCCCCTCATCTACCTACACTAACGCTCTAAGGGCATTTCCTCTCAAGAAGAATCAGAACCAGGTTCATGACAACTGCATCTGCTGACGGTACAAGGAGTCTCCTAGCTCCTACCTAGGGCAAGGCGATTCTGGGGCGGGGGTGGGAATGGGGGATGAAGCGGTGGGCGTTGCACAAGGGAAAGGGGAGCTGAGTTCTTTCTCCGGAGTTACTCCTTGATTCCCTCCTCCAGTTTCTCAAGTGTACACATCGGTTCAGACGGGATTACGGATGCTGCTACCTGAAAGCACTGTATTGAGAATCAATGTGACAAGTCACTGTAAAGCACTACACAAACTCTGGTTGTTTTCAGGCTCTTGAGGTCCTTGTAAAATAGCAGATCAGCGTCACGACATCAACAAACTGCATTTGTCATTTCCAGTGACGAAAACTCCCAGGGCAACACAGCTTGACGAAGTCTGTTTCTCTTCGGAGACAACTTCAGCCTGTCAGCGGCCGCTCCGGCACACTTAAGACTACTATAAGCGAAGCCCCGCCTCCCCGGCCTCTAAGCCCCGCCCCGCGTGAGCGCCAGCCTCCTAGGCCCCTTCGGAACTAATTGACACTTCTCTACACCAATAATAAGTGAACTTTCTGTCAACGTCCGGTGAGAGGACGGGACTTCCGTTCTGGTTGCTAAGACACTCTAGCTCGCTCCTTGACAACCCTGGCGGGGGTGCGCTGGCAGCGGCCTCGGCTCTGGCCCCCGCGGGAGCAGGTGAGGGCCACGAAGTGCGGCGGGCAGCGCGGCGGGGTGGGCTGGCCCGGAGCGGGGCGGGAGGGTGCGCGGGGCAGACAAGGCCTGGCCTCCAGTCTGCGGTTCCCGGCCCAGGACCTCCCCTTGTCCCACGTAGGGGGGCCGCCGAGCTCGGCTGTGACATTGAGCTATCCCCACCCCCACCCAGTCTGCAGGCCGCTCTTCCTCACCTCCCTGTGCCTCACAGCCTTCTTGCTCGGACCCCCACAGCACCTTGTTCGCGCGCCATCCCGCTGCTGGCTGGGGGTCGCAATCGCTTCGTCCCAGACCACTTGGTTTGGAGATTTGGCGATGTCCTGGGACTCTAGGCTGACTATTGCCAGTTGGAGAGACTCAGTTTCCCCATCTATGAAGGCAAATTGGGTTAAACGATCGACAAGGCCGTTTGGACTCTGACGTCCTAGGATGTTGTTTTTGGACTCAACTGTCAGCTCCCCGGAGGCTGTGTTCTTTCTCCTTCCCTCCTTTTATGTAATGCAGACAACTTGGCAAACCTAAGTTGGGTTCCCACTTGTAAGAATCCTGGCGAGTTAACCTGAGATCTCTGGGCATCACTCGGTGCCTGTCTGTAAAGTCAATATTCCGAAGCCCATCCTTTGGCAATTGAAGTACAAAGGGCCCAGTCCAGTGTAGATTCAGTACTTGCTTTCTTTTTTTCTGTGTGTATGTGTGTTGTTGTGTGTGGAGGCCAGAGGTCAACATGTGGTGTCTTAATCACTCTTCGCCTTAGTTTTTGAGACAAGGTCTCTCATTGATGCCAGGAGCTCACCATTGGGCTAGACAGCCAGTGAGTTCCAAGGCTCCTTCCTCCTGCCTCTCTAGTACTGGAGTCCCAGGTATGGCTGCCATACCCAGCTTTTACACAGGCGCTGGGAATAGAACTCAGGTCTCCACGCTTGTGTAGCAAGTGCTTTGTAAACTGACTTATCTCCCCAAGGCCCTTTCCTTTCTTTGTCTCGTACCACCCTGCACGTTCCCTCCTGGGAGGAACCCAGAGATCTGCTGTGGAACCCACTTAGTATCCAGTGTCTGCAGATGAACCTCAGACCTGCTCTCGAGCCTTGATCTTTGTGGTTAAGGTCTTGGTGGGGTGAGGGGTGAGGACGCTGGAAAGGTTGATCCAGTGATGTGAGAGCTGGACCCTGACCGTCTGTGACTCTGTCATCTTGTACTCCTGACCAGATGTCTCCATTTGCAGTTTGCCAGCTGCTAAAATCAAGCTGGCCTGCTTCTCTACCTGCCCATGAGTTCTACCTGGTTTCCTCCATGTTCAGCTAGGCCCGTTCCACCAAGGCAGTTGTCAGGTTGTCCTGATTCTGTCTCCATGGGGATCTCAATCCCGAGGCAGCCATCCTGGTCAAGGCCTTTGGTGCCTGACAGGATGGCTATCGCTGTAGCTTCCTAACTGGTGTCCGCATCAACCCAACTCACCAACCACTGTGCCACAGCCACCAAGAAAGCTCCAGGAACTGGGTACGATGGGGCATGCTTGTGATCCAAGTTCTTGGGAGATTGTAGCAGCAGTTTCAGGAACTCAACTTCATCCTCAGCTGCTCAGGGAGGTCAAGGCCAGCCTGTGTTATGTGAAAGCCTATCTCAAAAAACACTTTTTACTTTTTTCCACATTTTTTTATGCCTGGGTTTTAGGGCCCTCTGTATTTCCACAACCCAACCCCAACCCTTTTTTTCCTTTCTCAGCTGTGTTCTGTCTCCCTAGGTTGAACTTTCTGTTGCAACCAGCGCATTTGCTCCAAACTGTCTGGAGAGTCTCCTCTCATGCCCATTTGGCAGGATTCTCACTCACCAGCACTGACTGGGGCTGCCATTGACTCCGAGCTTCTCTTACCATCCTCCCATCCCCCTCCCAATTCTCTTCCATCTGTCTCTCATGTCTTTCTGCCACAAACCGTAACTCCTGGGTCAGTTTTCACATATGCTAGAAACTCCGTGGTGGCAGTGCAGCCTCTCGCTCCGCTGTAGTGGAGCTGTCAGAAGCATAGTCTTGAAGTCATGTGTACTTGTGGTGGGTCCGGCCGTCCATGTCTCAGCTGCATGGAAAGTCACTTTGCTTTGCTTAGGCCAAGTGCTCATCAGCAACATAGGGAGAACAGTGCCTGTCTGACAGTTTTTGAGTGGCAGGAGGGAGGAGGGTGAGGGTTGAGAGTCGTGTGTAGAATTCTCCTGGTCTCTGGCTGAAGATCAGCATTCAGTAGATATGTGTGTGTACACATGTTCATGTGTAGGAATGCCTTGCACATGCTTGCACATACATATGGAGGCAAGAGGTAGATGACAGGTATTTTTCTCAGGCACGCCCCACCTTATTTTTTTAGGCAGGGTCTCTCTTCTAACCTGTAGCTCACCTGTTGGCTACGCTGGCTAGTCAACGAGTCCCAGGATCCTCCTGACCCTGCTTTCCCGGCACTGACATTGCAGGCACATAGCATAGCACCAGCCACCTCTGGGTGTGTGTGTGTGTGCACTTGTGTATGAGAGATGCGCCCCCTACTGTGTATGTGGAGGGCAAAGGAAGCTTTTGGGAGCTGTCTCTCTCCTTCCACATGGGATCTGGGGACTGAACGCTGGTCCTTGGGCTTGCTCAGCAAGTATTTTTACCCCTGGAGCTATCGCTTTAGCTGTGCACCTGGCTTTCTGTGTGGGTGCCAAGGATCTGAACTCAAGTCCTCAACCTGTGTGGCAAACCGAGCTGAGCCATCCCAGCCCCAGGGTTTAGTAAGTATCATTGGATGGCTTTGAATGGACCTCTCCCCTTCCAGGAGGCAATTGAAATATAATTTAATTACATTTTGGATATCTCTTGGACCTCTGCCATGTGCCTGACACTGGACTGCTCATTCTGGGACAGTGAAGAGACTGGAGTCCCTGAGCTCCAGGGGATTGCCTGGACTTGGGCACATGGTGAAGTGGCGGTCACTCAGATGTGCCTGCTGACTAGCAGTTGTCGGTGGGTCCTAGGAAACGCATCAGGCTGCGTGCAGTTTGCGTCTGTGATAATGTCATCACTTTTAATTCCCTATGTTCAAGTCTGTTCTGCTGAGTGTGGCAGAAGGGGGGGCTGCGTACCCCACGCCTGTAAGCAGCTGCTCTCGTGCAGAGGCTGCCGTGGCTATGGCTTTTTATTACACTTGCCTCTTAACAAAAATGTTTGGGATCTCATCCAAATTTGTATGTCCGTGGGGGTGTACCGCGTGAGTCACTGTCGTTTAGCACGCAGTGTTGGACAAAGAAAATGTTGAGTCGCCTAGCTCAACAAGTCAACAGATGTCTCTTCTAATCCCATCTCTCCCTCCTCGTCCTTCCCTTCCTCTTCCCTTCCATGATCAAAGCATAAAAAAGTTGCTCAGTGTAATTGAGAAAAGGTAAGGACCTTTTAAAACCAAACGAGACAGCTTTTGTACGTGTAGAAAGGAGACTTTTTAAAGGACTCCAGCTGCCCCTCCTGACTGTTAACCTGACTATTGTTCACAGCAGGCGATGGCCTTCCTTCTGGGTGTCCTGGAACTCACTCCATAGACCAGGCTGGCCTCGAACTCACAGATATCCACCTGCCCCTGCCTCCTGAATGCTGGGATTAAAGGAAGGCGTGTGCCACCACTGCCCAGCTAAAGAAAAGTTTTTAAAGACAGGTCTCTCACTCTGTTGCCTTGTTTGGCCTGAAGCCCGTCATGTAGGCCAGGCTGGCTTCTGAGTGCTAGATTATAGCCATGTGCCACCACAGCCAGCCGGGTGATATTTCTGATGTCCTTACAGTAAATTGGAGAATGGCGTCCTGGCAGCCCTAGGTTTGCTCCTCACTCTCGCCTGACCTGGGGTACATAGGCCTTTAGGGATCCAGACATTGCCTGGCCTCGCTGCTGCTGGCCCTGGACCCTTCTCTCCTTCTTAGCTTTGTTCTCATTTGTTTGCTTGAGGCAGAGGGGGGACCTGCGGGGAAAGCAGAGATGTGATGACCAAGGCACAGCGCGCGCCCTGGGGCGGGTGTGTGGCGGCTTGAAAGAACCACAGTTTTACAAAATAGAGCTACTCTAGAATTTTTGTTGCTCTAGCATAGTCTTGGTTGTCAATAATTTCCTGACATATGTTGCTTTAACATGTCAGATTTTTTTTCTTATACTTTCGATGGTCAAATTAATGTTCTGCATAAAGAGAAAAACAAAATCTTTCAAGTGACCTTTGAATGGCCATCATAGTTAAGATGGCTCTCCCCTTTCCTTGGTCCTCTGTTAGCTATTCTTATAATTCTGTTGTGCTTGCCTGTGTTAGTTAGGCTAGCCAGGCAGGCAATGCATTCATCTTGGCCTCTATTACAGCCACAGTT
The DNA here is from genome assembly GCA_026225945.1 of Cricetomys ansorgei. Classification (NCBI taxonomy): domain Eukaryota; kingdom Metazoa; phylum Chordata; class Mammalia; order Rodentia; family Nesomyidae; genus Cricetomys; species Cricetomys ansorgei. Next base: position 24,209 of record JAMJFZ010001426.1, read on the forward strand.
TTCTCCTTAAAACATAAAAAGGGGAGATGTGGGAGGCACAGGGGTCCTTGTGTTTCTGGGTAAGCACAAGGGAAACCTGGAATGTTAAACACACAGGGTTGTTTCTTCAAAGGAAGGGATGCATAACTTGGTATCCCACCCAGAAGGCTCAGAGTGGACTCGGTTAAGAGCCGGGAACCTCTGCGCTGTCTGTGGCTGAGACCACACTGGACCCTCCCCACGCCATTATCTTGAGCTTGTCAATCTACAGAATACATCTGTACGGGAGATTCACATATGCTTTACAAAGAGTTTTGATGTAGCCAGGAAAGTTTTGACCAAACCATGCTGTCATTACGTATGCCTAAACCACTCCAGGTCAGACTCTAGAAGTTTGAACCAACACTTGCTGCTGAGTCATGTTGAAACAAACTACCTTCTTACCTCCCACAGATAGTTACTGGGCTGGCCGTGGTGGTCGCAGAGACCCCCACATGGGTAGAGGTGGGAGGCGGGCACAGATAGGTGGCTGGGCTGGAAGACGCCAGTACCAAAGGTATTTCCTCCAATGAGAAAGGCATGGAAGGTGAAGTTGGGAGGGCGACTCGGGGCTCAGGTCCTGGCCCTGCCAACGTTGACTGTGCCCTTTCAGGCCAGCTATCAGATCTCCCTGAACACTGGGTGCCTTATTCTCCCCTTCCCCTAGGGCCTTCATAAGAGTAGGGAGCCAACTCACTGGGGAGCTCTTTTAGGGTTGAAATGAAACAACCAACATGAAGATGGAATGTAGCCACGCCTCTGCCGCCACTGGCCAAAGCAGAGGCCACCACAGTGGAGTGAGGCAAGTGGGAGTGTGCTGGGCCAAGTGGTAAGTGTGTGACTGGTTCCTGTGAGGAGAGATAGCAGCTTCCCTTCCAGCCCAGAATCAGGTGCTGAGCCCCACTGTGAGGTGGAGCCTGCTCAGCCCCCATTTCCGCATGCGAAGTCGAGGCTTAGGGACATGAGCACTTGCCAGGCTCAGAACAGATGTGAACTGAATTCAGACCCACCTGCAAAGCCTGTCTTTGTAAACACCATGACACACTCCACATGGGCCTGTAGTCTCTCGGTTATATAGTAGGTTGTAAGCACACATAAGCACACACAGGTACACGTGCACATACACACACACACAGTTGGCAGATACTTTTGGCTTTATTTTCCAGAGATTATGCATTTTTCCCAAACCTCCCACACATTCTAACCTTCTTAAAGATTCTCCTCAAATACTTCAGAAGCAAAGTAACAAACAGTGACTTAAGATCAATGTCACAAAGCACAAGGACCTTCCAGACAGGCACACTGGCTTTGACAAGGCAATGGGGCACTCTGTGTGTACCTCTGGTTAGGCTGTAGAGTCCTGAAAGAGGCCTGGGGTAAGAGCAAGTTCATGCTGGCTTCATGGTGGTTCACACCACCACGGGCCAGATGGCATGGGACTGAACTTTGGTACCCTGACTGTGGCACACTTACATTATTCAAAAGTGTGGTCTGGTCTGATGCAGCCTCTCTCGGGCATGTGCTCATTCACATGGGAGATTGATAAGGTTATTAAAACGCCAGCTGTACTATTTCGGTAGCATCAGTTTAGCAGGGTGTGCTAATCGTGGCCAAATGACTGGAGCTGCACCAGAATCATTCAGGGTCATCCAGATCTCTTCCCTTCTGTGTAGAAGCACATCATCTGTAACATTCCTCTTCCTCTGCAAGTCTTACACATTTTGGATTACCAGGAGTATATGCAGTGATTAGGAAAAGCTATTCATGTTCATGAATCATGGTCCCTAGGATATTTGGCTGAATAAAATTGACCGAGTCCCGGCTAGAGGGATAATGTCCTAGAGCAGTGAGAACTACAGAACTCTGGTGCTTCACACCACCCACACAAGGCTTGTGTCAGCCTGCCAATAATGAGAAAGCCATCTCCAAGAAGAACCCAGGCCTGACTGGCCCCTTGTCCAGGGCTCCAAAACAAGGAAGTAGGCAGGACTCCATTCTCTTACAGAACTGGCATCTAGACCCCAATGTTTCATTGGTTTGTTGACATACATATCTATTTGTAGCCTTAGGGATTGAACTCAGGGCCTTGTATATGCTAAGCACGTGCATTTCCGCTTAGCCATATCTGCAACCCCTAGACATAAGTTCTGACTTGGCATCTTTCGCTCTGTGCTGCTGCTACTGCTCCCTGAACTATCCTGGGACTCTCCCCACTTTGTTCCTGAAGAGTGGACTCTGGTAGCACCCCTGAAGTCCTGTGACCTTCCACAGACTCTGTTTTGAGGCTGCGGACACAATAGCCTTGAAGGTGGTGTGTGTGTACACCAAGGGCTCTCTGACCCCTCCAGTCCCCGCCGGGCAGCCTTTCTCAGCTCTGAGGGTGAATCAACTTGAGTCAAGCACTTAAGTAGAAGATGCAGGAGCAGCTGCTTCCACACTTTAAGTTGTTCCCACTTGGGATTCTCAGAGGTAAACAAAGTGGAAAGCCCTGGCACCCCTGCCATGCCGCCTTGATGAAAGTGGCAGAGGAGGCAATAAAGTGGGTTACTAAAGCCGGGAGCGCAGGATGGGTTGGGAGACAGGGTTTCACACCAGTGAGCAGAGATGAACGGCCCATTGGATTCTGTGGAACAAGAAACCTGAGCCGAAAGTGCAGTGAGATTGTGCTTGGTAAACAGCCAGCTCATATGTAGAGACAAACAAAACCTGCTAAAACCCGAGTTGTACAAGTGCCAGAGTTAGAAGATGAGGGAAGCCATCTGTCCCCTGGGAAATCAGAAAACAGCAGTGTCGTGGAATGGTGGAGTGCATGCCAAGCTTTGAGCCTTGCTTGAGGCTGCCCACCAAGGGGGTGGCACCGAGGGCGGCTGCAACGTCAGAGAGGGTGAATTAAGAGCATAGTGCAGCTTGGAAAGAGTACCCAGAAAGCTCAGTGCTCAGCCAGGCCAGATCGCAGTCACCCAGGACCACAGGCAGAGTGGGAGGGAGGTGGACCACTCACGAGCCATGCTCGTGGTCAAGTGTGCAGCGAGGGCCCTCGTGTGGGAGGGAGGGAGGGAGCTGCCCCAAGTTAAAACCGTAGCCAGTGGCTCTCCACTCTCCTAAGCTGAGTGGGGAGAGGCTTATGTGTGTATATAGGAGTCTAGAACTTTCTACCATACCCTCACTGAGTCCCCTGGGAGCCAGAAGAAGGGGCCAGCCACTGACTGAGTGACATCCAGGTGCCTGGCACAGTGTGCTACTTCACATGCCTTGTCTCACTCATTGAGTTCTGTGTCATGGGTGTGGCCCAGTCACTGATGAGAACTCCTTTGTCCCAGACTGTGCTACTGGTCATTACCTGAACTGGTATCAGTGCCTGAGCCTTCCAGCTCCTGGATCAGCTAGGCAGGACCTGTGGTTCTGGGGAGAGTCGGCAGGGACATCAAGGTACCTGGTGTACCAAGAGAGCCACAGCACAGCACTGTTCTGTTGTGCGGAGCAGGGTCCTGCAGAAGGGACCCCTCCCTCGGTGACAGGCCCAAATTATCAGTGGTCACCTGTGCATTTGGCCTCCTTAGTACCAGACAGGCTGTCCTCAGCACTCAGAGAAACTGTCCTTGCTAATTGGTAGCTCTCGGCTCCATCCCAGGCCTGGCCCACAGTCAGTGTCTGCCTGACAATGACAGTGTGTTCTTGCAGCATCTCGGGTTGACTCACCCTCCGTCTGCAGACTTGCTGGCCATTTGGGAAAGGAGGCAGAGGCGTTGAGATGAGGAGGTGTCAGATTGTCACTGAGACATTTCTAATTTGTGATGTGTGGTTTTGAAGCCAACTCTCCCTCCTGCTTTTCCTGTTCTCTGCAGCACCCCTCGGGGAAAGACATTTTCTGCTCCCGCCAAGTTGGCAAGGCCTGCTTCCCGAGCCTCCTGGGCGTTGTGACTGCTGGGCCCAGCACCTCCTGAAAGTCCCACTCTCTCCTCCTGAGGGGACCCTGGGAGGATCATGGGAGAGACAGAAGGGAAGAAAGAGGAGGCTGACTACAAGAGGCTGCAGACCTTCCCCCTGGTCAGGGTAAGCCTGGGGAGGAAGGGTCGTGGGCCGCCAGGCCCCACAGCCTGCGGGTGGACGGAGCTTGCAATGAGAAGAACCGGGTTCTGCTGGCTGCGATCCAAACATCTAACAGTCACAGTGATTCATTCTTTCATCCATTCATTCATTCACCAAGTTCTGTTCAGGCCACCTGCTGTATGACAGGCGTGGTCTCGGCACTGTGGAGATGGTAGCAGTAAGTGCTGTAAAGAGCAATTGAGCTGGTAGAGGCCAACTCCTGGAAGACGTCAGCCAGATCAGTGACCCTCGTCCAGATAGGTGGCAGGCCTTGCAAAGGCCTGAGGAAGGATCTGCCCCTCAAGGAAGCAGCGGGCACAGGAGACTGAGAGGGACAAGTTTGGCATCATCAACATGGCTGGCTTGATCCCCTGAGGAGTGGCAGAGGGTCAGAGTGATGGTGGGGTCAGCCCCACCTGGCTGGCAGCCATCCAAGGAACATGGCGAGGAGTGTGGAGTGTGTCCTGAGGTCCAAGGAGCACTGAGGATGGAGGAGGTAGGGTGGGTGGCGTTGTCTCGTGTCATTAGAGAATCGCTCTCGTAGTTAGGAGAGCCGACTCAGCAAAGTGCTAAGACCGCCATTGCCCAGTGGCATGAGATGCAGTGGCCACACCCTGTAGTGGAGGTGTGAGCTGGTCCCTGGCCAAGGTGCTCACTGTGGGTGGGATCTGGATGCCAGGGGGAGAAAGTCAAGGATGGGCCAGAGTTAAGAAAAGGCCTTGTTCCCATGAACAGATGCTATAAGCAGAGCAAGTTTGAGGGGAAACTGAAAGATATTTTTTAGACAACTGAGTGAGGTTCACCTGGCCAGTGGCTGTGGGACTCTCCAACCCAGGGAGGGACTGAAGACATGGAACCCTGCCCCCATGGCAGGCACAGCCTGTGGAAGACTTGGCTAGAGAGGGAGAGGTGAAGACAGTCCCTGGCCTCTGTATGGGAGGAAGAGGAACCTGGCAAACTGCCTGAGAAAGCAGCCAAGGATCAGGAAGGAGTGGGGCCTCCAAGAATGGCCAGGTCATCCCCTCTGGTTCAGAGGGAGAGCCCAGTTCCTCTGGTGTGTCTGTTCTCCCTCCCACAGATGTCCCTGGTGGGAACATGGACCCTTGCAGAGGGGCGTGGGTCCCAGACATGTAGCTCATCACCGTCACCCTGCTCCACCCCAGCTGGAGGCTCCAGTCAGGGAAAAATCACTTGCCCAAGGCTGGGCCAGGGAAGCCACCGGGTGTCCATGCCCTAAGCCTAAGACTGAGAGGCTGGCCAGGAGGGCCAGGTTGCAGGCTAAGCCTCTCTCTGTTTGTCACCCTGCCCTGTCTCTAGCACTCGGACATGCCAGAGGAGATGCGAGTGGAGACCATGGAGCTTTGTGTCACAGCCTGTGAGAAATTCTCCAACAACAATGAGGTATTGCCATCAGAGCAGGCGGCCCCTCATGCCTCTGGTGATCCTGTGTGTGATAAGGTGGCCCCAGAGCCCTGTACCAGCTCCAGGGTCCTGCTGGGACAGAGCTAGAGCTTTGTTTGGAAGTGGTCACTGTTCTGGAAGGAGTGAGAGAAGAGGCTGGTTCTAGCCAGGGTACCCAGGGCCACACCCAGCCCCAGAGGGAGGGAAGCCAGGAGGGTCCCCACACCACCACTACCCCAGACTCCTCAGGTGGGCTCTTGGCTAGGGCATCTCCCTGGGTTCCATCCCAGCCGTGAGCAGAGGCCTGCCAGGCATTCATCCATGAACTCATCCATCCATTCAGAAAGGGTAGAGTCTCAGTTCGGTGACAGGTATTGCTCTAGGTTCTGGGGATGTGGCCACGGGTGTCAGCCCGTGCTGTTCACACCCATCTGCAGCCCTCCCTGGCTGTGCTCTCAGACGCCGTTTCTCAGCTCTGAACCCAGAGCCCTAGGCTAGGGGTGATGATGGCTCTTTCCCGAGCCACTGAGGTGATGGGGACACAGTGCTCAGTGTCCCTAAACCTCTTCACGCTGAAGGAGGTTCTTGGAAAGGACCCGCACGGGAAGTTCAGTGCCTTTGTTGTGACTGGGTCTTTCTGGTCCCTGCCACACCCACTGTGAGCAAGCTTTTCTCCAGGCACCTTCGGGGGCCATGTCAAGTCCTCACACTGAGCACCCCCTCTCTGTTATTTCCTCTGGTCTCCGCAGCAGCCTTGTGTCCTGTTTTTCTGGTTCTCAGCTGAGCGTGTTGGTGCTGCTCTGGAACCCAGAGTGACATGCCAGCCCTCAGGCAGGCTTCCTCAAGCCTCCATCCCTTCCTGCCTTCGTCAGTTCTGTCTTTGACGAGGTTGTGCCCAGGTGCTGTTCCCATGTCACAGCCTCGCAGGAGGCTGCTGCACAGAACGTCTGTGGTGATCTTGCAGGTGGGGCAGCAGCCTTTTCCTGCCTGGAGCTGAGTGCCAGGCTTCTTCCTGGTGTGGGAACTGGCTCTTGTCTGTCACTGCCCTGACTGGCACCTTCTCCCTTCCAGAGTGCTGCAAAGATGATCAAAGAGACGATGGACAAGAAGTTTGGCTCCTCCTGGCATGTGGTGATCGGCGAGGGCTTTGGGTTCGAGATCACCCACGAGGTGAAGAACCTGCTCTACCTGTACTTCGGGGGAACCCTGGCCGTGTGTGTGTGGAAGTGCTCCTGACATCACCCACAGCTCTCCTGCTTCTCCTCTGGGCTGGGGAGCAGCCCAGGCAGGGCCTGGCTCTTGCAAGGAGAGTTCAGAGTCTTTTTCTTTTGTCCTTTTGTACCGGTTTCCTGAGCCTCACTCACGTGGATTTAGAGACATCGCCACTCCCAGTCTGTCCACTGTCTCCCTCCGAGTCCTGAGCTGTGGACAGGCATCTCTATGTGCATGAGGGGTGGGGTCATGAGGTCATGGGGTTTTTCTCTGTGGGATGGATTGGTCCCACCTTTCATCCAGGGAGCCCCCAAGCCCTTCTGCCCCCAAGACTGCTAGGAAGTCTCTACAGCCCTTATCACTAGTGGCAGTGTGAAATCAGCCCAAGAAGAGGCCCCTCCTCTCATGCGACACAGGGCACTTCTCCCCTTGTCTATCGGGGAAGGGGCTCACTCTCTCCTTGCCGGGGGCTGAACAGTCCACCATCTTACTGGACCCGCTGTTCACAGCCCAGCTTTGGCATAAGGATCACAGTCTTCCTGTCCCCTTCTCCCAGCCCTGGCCACATGAACCTCTCACACCACCTCCACCAGATCAGCTGCATGGCTGAGAGCCAGGGCCATGGTGCAGAGTGAGTTCTCAAGGTGTTGCTGAGCTCCGGTGAGACACCTGGGCCAGGAGTGCTCTCACCTCGAGGCCGTTAGCAGGGAAACCTGGCCTGCCAGGGACTTCATCAGGGACCGCATGCTATTTGTACTTCTTACCTTGCTGGCTTTTCTAGATTCTTTTTGAGTGTGGGAAGAAGGGTTTTAGTAGAAGGGTGAATCATATTTTACACAGCGGTCTTATTTATACAAACGTCTTGGTTTTTACAATTAAAATGACCAAAAACTAAACTTAGTCTATGACCTCTTGAAGTTTCCTAGAACAAGGGCTCCGTGTCCATTTGTAACAAATTTCCATCAGATCCGCTGGACAGTGATACAACAAAGACCAGCACTCCTGGGAAGAGGGGTGCCCTCGTGCACACGTGCGCGCGTGTGTGTGTGTGTGTGTGTGTGAGAGAGAGAACGAGAATGTGTGCACATGCATTCGAGCACATACACAGGCCTGGAGAAGCGTCACCATAGCCATCTGGGCAGATGTGAGAAGCAGAACTGACCTTCCTGGGGTGGGTGGGAGGCAGCTCCTTGGCCCCAGTGGAGCTGCTGCCAGAGAGATGGGCCAGCCCTGTAAACGGGACTGGAAGACACGAGCCGTGGGGTGGCTCAGGAGGCGGTGAGGGGGCACCAGCCTGGAATAGCTGCAGTTGATCAGCGCCTGCCTTGCATCTGTTCTTCCCTTAATCTGCCACACGTGGGTGCTGGCAAGAGCTGCTGGCTTAGCCAGCACCCAGTAGCTGGGATTCGGGGCCCCAAGGTCCCCAGATCTGGTTCCCCTGTTCTGTTGTAGGCCTCAGCAGCTTTGTCTGTAGAGTGGGCATGACACTTGCCTCCAGAGGTGCTGGAGCATTTGCACAGCTGACTCCTGGTGTGCGCTGTGCCACTACTGTGACCTTTCCCCGCCCGCCCACACATTATCACGGCCACAGGCAGCAAGCTCATGTCGCCATGGTCACTGCTGTCACTGCAGTGGACCCCGCCTGCTCCCGGGAAGTGTGGGTGTGTGGCCACTATCAGGCAGGTAGGTGATAGGGCACTGTGGCAAGGTGCTTCCCTGGGCACTCCTCCTCCTCCTCCCCCCCCTTCCTTCTCCTCCTCCTCTCCTCCTCCTCCTCCTCCCCTTCCTCCTCCTCCTCCCCTCCTCCTCCTCCCCTTCCTTCTCCTCCTCCCCTCCTCCTCCTCCCCTTCCTCCTCCTCCTCCCCTCCTCCTCCTCCCCCTTCCTCCTCCTCCTCCCCTTCCTCCTCCTCCTCCCCTCCTCCTCCTCCCCTTCCTTCTCCTCCTCCCCTCCACCTCCTCTCCTCCTCTTCCTCTTCTTCCTCCCCTCCTCCTCCTCCCCTCCACCTCCCCTCCTCCTCCTCTTCCTCCCCTCCTCCTCCTTTATTTTCTTCCTCTTCTTCCTCTTCTCCTTTCTCTTCATCTTTTTCCTCTTAACAATACGTGAAAACATAACTATAGTTTAAAGATAAACCTTAAAAAAGATGTTGTTATAGCTAGAAATTGTCTTCTCCCTGTTTCCCCCACATAAAATCATAGTTTGCTATTTAATGACACCTCTGATGGTTGCTTTAATTTTGACACATAACCTAGAATCACCTGGGAAGAGAGTCTCAGTGAGGGGTTATCTACATTGGGCTGACCTGTGGCATGTCTGTGTGTGTGTGGTGGGGGGTGGGGGGACACGGACACTGCTTAAGTTAATTGATGTGGGAAGACCAGCCCTTGTGGGTGGCACCGTTCCTAGGAAGGAGTCCTGACCTGTGTGGCAGTGGAGAAGCACAGAGCACAAGCAAGGGAGCGTGTGCACTCTTGACTGATGTGTTGTGACCGCTACCTGAAGCTCGCTGTGACCTCGCCACAGTGACTATAACCTGGAATGCAGACCGAAATAAACCCTTTCTCACCCTTCTTTTTCTTTCAGGATATTTTACCATCCCGACAGAAATAAAGCCAGGACATCCCCAACCTTAGTTTTTATTCAGTACAAGGCAAACACTGCGTGCATAGAAAATATTTATTGTACTTATTTCTGCACGCATAGGAAGCATTTATTATAATTACTTCCATGGCTCCGCTAACGTGACACACATGACTCCAGGACTACAGCGTGAGGCAGCTGAAAAGTCCGTCCCAAGTCTCAGAACCTCATCTGGAAATGCAGGGCCAGCGACAGGGAGACGGCTCCGCCACGTGCTCGCCACACATGCATCCCCAGAGCCTGTGTGAGAGGCCAGGTGCCGGAGACGCTGAGACAGGATCCCTGGGGCTCTCTGGCCACCCAGTCTAGCCACATTGGCAAGTTTCATGCCAGTGAGGGACCCTGTCCCAGATAATAAGGTGGAGGCAGTTTCCATGGCGGAGTGGGCAGAGTTACCTGCTGCCAAGCCTGACGACCTGAGCTCTCTCTCTCGGACCCACACGGTAGTCAGAGACAGTTGTGTCTCTTGTGTTGTCCTCTGTGGCATGCACACACCCAGAGCAAAGAAGCAAACATGTTATAAGGTGGAGAGCAATCGAGGAGGACACTCAATGCCAACCTCTGGGACACACACACCCCACTGTACAGGGCAGACTGCAGGTGGTCCTCTAGTTACTGCCCAGCCCAGAACATTACTTCTCAGTCAGACTCCTCAGTCGTCCTCAGCACAAGAACAATTACCAGATGCCAGTTTGAAGGGAGTAGAGATAAACCATTAGCAGATGTGTTTCTTGACAGCTGGATGTGGTCATTGCGATCGGGTTTGTGTTTATCTTCCTCGGAATGCTTCTGTACAACATCAGCACCTAATGAAGTCCACTGGGCTCCAAGGACTGTCAGGTTGAATGGAGCGCAACACTTGAAAAAGGAGCCAGTCGCATCAGAAGTCAGAAACCCAAATCCAAAGAATGACGAATGTCACACCTTCGTATTCATAATTGTGTGTGAGCCAACTGTGTCTGTCACTAGCTTTTCCAGAAGGAATACACTGTCAGCAAGGAAGCTACCCCTGATCCCAGGCACCTGGACTGCCCAGGTGTCTCATGGTGCTTCCTTACAGTTCACACAGCAGCCTCCATGGTGTGGTACGAAGCCATTTTAGCTTTTGTGTGCACACATTGTACTTCCGGCTCATAGAGACAGATTTGCCCACAATGCTATATAACTAGGTCACAGGGTCCTTTAAAAGATTTATTTTATTTTTAATTGTGTGCACATGTGTATGTCTGCGTGTGGGTGTATACATATATGTGTGTGTTTGTGTGTGTGTGTGTGTGTGTGAGTGCAGGTGTCAGCAAAGTCCAGAAGAGGGCATCAGACCCCCTGCTGGAGTTACAGGTGGTTCTGAGCTGCCTGATCTGGACGCTAGGACGAAAACCTGCGTTCTCTGAAAGAGTAGCAAATGCTTTTAAATGGCGTGAACATCAATGTGATGATCCCTGCCCAGCTTGTCTCTCAACACTGGCGTCTTCAAACACCACTTGACTATTCTCATCTTCATGGGGATGGGCAAGTGCACGTGTGGGGGTCTGAGGGGAAGTCAGTCCTGTCCTTGACCATGTGGGTCCCAGGGACCAAACTCTGATAGGCAGAGTGACAAGTGCCTTCACCCACTGAGCCCTATTATTTGTTTTGTTTGTCTCTTGTAGCGTAGCCTGGCTTTGAACTCATTCTCCTGCTTCCACCTCCCAAATGCTGGTATGGCAGATGTGTGCCGCTCCTTCAAACATTTTATGAATGTTTCTGCTTTGATGGAAGTTTCTAGCAAGTTCTTTTCAGATCCGTTTCTTTCTTTGTCTTTATTAGATACTTATTTTAGTCTATCTGTATATGGATGTATTGCCTGCTTGTTTTTATGTGTGTCAGAAGGGATCAGATCCCCTAGAATGGATGGTTGTGAGCCACCCTATGGGCATTGGGAGCCAAACTCAGGTCCTCTAGAAGATTAACCACTGCTCCCAGCTGCTGAACCATCTCTTCGCCCCTCAGACCTATTTCTTAAAGGCCTGTTTTGCCAGCTGGCCGTGACCTCCTCTTCTAAAGGTCTGTGCCATACAGCTCCAGGATATGTGCCCGGGGATCTTCTCTTGACCTCAGGAGCTCCACTTTTCTCTGTGTACTGAGTCCCATGTTAGCCATGGTCACCCAACTCCTGGGGTTGCTGACAGCTGAGGAAGAGAGGGGCATAACCACAAAGGGCACAATGTCCTTGCTGGCTACCGGCCAGACTAGTGGGATATAGACCTGGGATCCAAGACCCGCACACTGAGGAAGTCTTTTCCAGGAAGAGAAGGTGGTGCTGGGGGAAGAACATCACACTGCCTGGAGGGGGTGTGGAGGACAGGAGGAGGCTCCCTGAGGTGGCCCTAACTGGGCCTTAGCATTTGGGGGAGGAAGGAGAAGGTTCATCCTCTGTGAAGGTTCCTGGCTTGACATCCCCTGGGCCGCCTCCCTCATGATGTGCCATGTAATCCTCAGCAGACTTCTGAGGTAGGAATGGCTCTCTTTACAAACAGAGAAACCGAGGCTCAGAGAAGGAATAGTTAAGCCAAGATCTATCCAGGAAGCGACTCCAGCCAAGACCAGGCCAGACTGCCAGACTCGTGGTCCTCCTGGGCCGTGCTGAAAGCTCAGCCTTTCTGTTTACCTCTGCCCTGCTGAGGGCGCCATGTTCCAGGCACCGCCCTGACTCTCCTATTGCCTAGCCTATTGTCCACGCTCAGAGAAGGCACATCCACCAGTGTTGTGGCTCTTCCTGTCACCTGTGGTTCAGGGAACACCTTGGTCCCCTCCTCCTGCTCCTGAGACTCCAGAGACTCCAGCTCTGAGTCCTCCAGGGGAAGGAGAGCCATGTCACACATAGAGCCAAGTGCCGGTACTCTGTCCGCAAGAGCACAGACTGGTCCCAGCCAGCTCAGAGAATGACATCCTGCTGCCCCTGGGGTACCAAATAGGCCAAAACCCACAGGCTCCCAGGAGATTGGAGGACACTAAGGGACTGGCCTGATGAGGCAGAGGGCGTGACTTGGTCATGGGCTCCATGGCAACCAGGACAGTGGGCAGCTGGAGGGGCACAGCCTTTGAAGTTCCTGGGGCCTACAGAAATCTAGTGAATATTTCATGTTGCCTTAGAAGGGGGCAGCCCTAGGACCTCACTTATCCTGCTTCCTGTTTCTCAGAGGCCAACCGTACAGCCAGGCAGGAAGTCTCCTCCTGTGGTGGGGTCCTGGTCCAAACCAGGGTTGTGCTACAGCAAGACTCACTTCCTGGAGAGCAGGACACACACAGCTGCTGGTGGCTGACTGGTAGCTGGGACTCTAGGTCCCACCCGCAGGTTTGGAGGGGATGGTAGGTGTAGCCACAAACCACCCCCCTGTTCTATTTTCCCTTTGTTCTCCTCATCTTATATTTAAAGCAACCACCTCCCACTGCCAGCTGCCGTCTTCAATCCTTAGAAAGCCGGTGGGGGTGAGGAGAGAGCGAGCCACCACACGCAGGAGGTTTGTATTATTATTAATAAGCCTTCTCGGCTCTTGGGTGCATGGGCTCTGTACGGAGCGTTCTGTACACTGGGTCTGACTTGGCTCTCTGTCCATTCTGGGATGCTGCTGCCCAAGTCCCTCTCTTGGGTGGGGAGTCAGGCCCGGTGATTGAAGGTAGGCAGCCTGTGACCTCAGAGCCCAACTCTAAACCACTCTGGTGTCGACCGCCAGCTGGAACAAGCCCCTCCTGTCTCTGCATCCTCTCTGCAGAGTAAGGACACCCTTCTGCCCCAGGTGGACCAAGGCCCAGGGAGGGGTGGCAATGAATATTCAAGGCTCCCACATCGCTGAGGCTCATCGTAGATTTGGGTCAGGGCTGATATGAAGCCTCGGGCTCCATTGCTAACACAGGCATGAGGGGTCTGGAAGGCTGGCTGAGTGGGGCAAGATGGTCAATTATCTCCACTCCTCTGTTAGCACCTAAGCCCTGAAAAGCTAAATCAAGAAAGGCAGAGTGATCAGTGCACAGCCCTGACCAGGCACAGAGGCCACATGCTGCTGGGACTAGAGCATCCTTTCACTTGGACCCGAGGCCAGATTCCCACAACCCCTGCTAGCTTTCAGCCTTGCAACAGCCTAGTGAAGCAGGCCAGGGAGATTGCAGGAAAACCTTAGTCATGGGGAAAATAACTCACAGGTACCTCTGACACACCAGAGTGGAGCAGGCTCAGGCCGAGGGTCTCACTGCATGCTAGAAGCTCAGGGTACAGCAAGAGTGGTTCAGGCCCCACTCCACCCAGCCTGCAGTGCTGACACATGTCCAGTTATTCCGTGTCCCCCTGTGCCTTGTCCTCTCTCTTCTTCCACCAGGGTATCTGCATCTGCTGCCCATCAGCTTCTCCACAACTGAGTTGCCCGGGGACTGTGTGCTCCCGTGCTCCGTGTGTTTCCAGCGCCTGCACAGGGCGCCACATACATCACAGTGCACGTGCAAGCCTGGCGGGTTCCTCGCACACCCTCACACAAGAGTTACCCAGACTGTCAGGAACCTGAGGCCAGCCTAGGCTACACGGTCATTTCCAGACCAGCCTGGACTAAAGCACAAGTCCCTGCCTGTCTCAAACAAACAAACAAACATGCAGCTAAGAAAGGTGGTGCACGCCTCTGATCCCAGGCTACGAGGCAGAGGCAGGTAGATCTTTGAGTTCGAGGCCAGCCTAGTCTACAAAGAGAGTTCCATGAGAGCCAGGACTACACAGAGAAGCCCTGCCTGGAAAAACCAAAAAATAAAAAATAAACATGCATTGTGTCTAATGAGTAAGTGAATAAAAAGGATGCTGATTGGGTGGCTAGGCAGGTGGTGGGAAGGGCAGAGGGGGGGAGGGGCGGAGGGACAGGATGGGCAGATGGAGGAACGACAGATGGATGGATGGGTGGGTGGAGGGATGGAGGGGTAGAGGGACAAGTGGGTGGAAGAATAGATGGGGGTGACCTGGGTACATGGACTCCAGGAGCAGAGCTGGCAGAGCTAGGGAAGCTGGGCAGAAGTACGGCTCACATTCCCAGCAGGAGCTCTCTGTAAAACCGCGGGATTCTTCCCTGACCACACTGAGGACAGAATCTTCCGCTTTGAGGACTCTAGGTCAGGAGCACTTGTAGAAGCTGTGGAACTGTTATATACATCCCTTACCAAGCTTAAGGTTGTGTACACAGCTGTTGTTCAGTACCTGGTTAGATGCAGGAGGCACGGAGGTCCTTGTATTCAGAGATAAACACAAACGCTAGGGTAGCAGTTCTCAGCCTGTGGGTCAAAATTCCTTTGGGGGTCGAACAACCCCTTCACAGGGGTTGTCTAAGACCATCTACATACCAGATATTTATGATTTATAACAGTGGAAAAAATATAATTACAAAGTAGCAACGAAAATAATTTTATGTTTGGGGGTCACCACAAAATGGGGACTGTATTAAAGGGTCACAGCATTAGGAAGGGTGAGAACCACTGACCTAGAGGAACCTGGAATGTTAAACACACAGGCTTGTTCCTTCAAAGGAAGACATGGATAATCTGTTATACCCTTCACATGTCTAGCAGGCATCTGTGAGGTTGACCAGGATTCCTGGAATCGAGACACAGCCTAGCAGGCAGGCTAGGATGACCTCTGTGTGCCTGGCCAGAGGTCGGCCCCTCTGCCTGCTTCTGACTGAACCCAGCGCTCAGAGCAGGACCACAGCTGCTTCTCCAGGCTCTCTGGACCCCTGTGCTCCCTCCCATCCCAGATCCTCCCTTCCTCCGTCCTCCATCACTCCTCGCTAAAAGCCACATGTGCTGCTGGGTCCCAGAATGGTTGGTGAAGACCATTTCCATCCTGAAGCAGCCAGCACCTTAACTACAAACCCAGCTACTATGAGCAGTGAGCTCCATGCCTGGGATGCCAGGAAGAATGGAGGAGGGTGGCCTCCATGGCAGCACCGGCCCCAGGAACTGTATACATGAATCATTTCATTGGGGGGTGGGTAGAAGGCCCTGGGGTAGTGAGCAGGGTCCCAGCTTTTTAGTCAGAGATGCTATGATAGGAAGTGGGCCAGCCAAGATGGGCTGGACAGGAGGGAGGAGCCTGGAGAGAGGCCAGTGAGTGTGTCTTGAGGCAGCAAGGGGAGGGAATGAGAACTACAAATCCCTACAAAGAGTAGGGATTGAGAACTCAGGTCTCTTCTCCCAGCCTTGAGGATCTGAGGGGTAAAGCAAGAGAGCCATACCAGTAAGAACCTACCTTGTCAGCCAGAAATGGAGCTGGGCTACAGGCCACGCTGCAGACACAGGAGAGGAGAGACCTCTTTACTCAAGTCCTCTGAGCCTGGTGGTCTGGGTGTCACCCCTAGACCCAAAGTCCCCCATTGCCCTGGATGACAGCAGCTCTCCACTCTGACTTGTAAAGACCCAGCACAGCTGGGTGCCCCCACCTTGCCCTAGGTCAAGGTTCCTGTCACCTATTCTAGCTCTAGGGCCCGGAGTCGCAAGACTCTGTGACATGAGCCATGCCAAGCCCAGGCATGCCCTAGGACACCAGTCCTGTCCAGTTCTGCCTTCACATCATCCAGGGTGAGCTGGATCCAGCTGGGCCCGCTGTGACGGAAGAGAAGCTCATACATGATGTGCGGTAAGACTCGGCCTACTTTGTGTTCCTCAGTAGCCCCGTCCTGTTCTTCCTGTGAGAAGTCCATCGCTCAGCTTTCTGCTGCTGGCGGTACAGGGCGACCTCATGTGGCCACATGTGGGAATAGCATGGCTATCAGTGCTTGGGGGAAAATCCTGGAAGGAGAGGGGTGCCAGCCAGGGGCCATCTCTTCGGGTTCCTGAGGCTAAAGAGGGAAAAGATACAGTGGTTTTAAGCTAGCCAGAACCTGAGTTCTGCTCCTCCTTCACAAGAATGTATTGAACTCCTCCGTGCTCTAGCTTGCATACATAGTGAGGTACAAGCAGCTTAGCAGGTCAGGCCCCCAGCCCCCTGGAGCTATAGGCCAGCCAGGCCCAGAGCCCACACTTTTCGCTCAGAGCACTCCAGTGGGATCCAGCGACCTGGCTGGCTCAGCACCAGCCGCCTCCTTCTTCCTTGGGCATCACGCGCTTCCCTCTTCCTGAGGGTCATTACAAGGACTGCCAAATCCAATACACCAGCACCTTCTCCAGGGTCAACGCCTGAGAGGTCATGTGAGTGACAAAGTGATGGTGTCTAGAAGCTTCCGGTGGCGCAGGGGCTCAATCTCCGGCTCGCTGGATTCTTTGTTTGGGTTTGCCTAGAATGGGGGCTATCCTGGGCTATCTGTGTAAATGCTGCTTCCATAAAACCCACAGGCCGTATGGCTGCGAGTGTCTTGTCTAGGGACATCAGACAGGACCATCTCCTGAGCTCCCAACTCCCTCCTTTTAAAAATCAAGAGAGACACCTTAGGCCCTTCTCCGTCTCGTGGTTGGGGTGTCACCTCCAGAGCACCCTCCCTGACGGTCCTCCTGGGAGGTGACCGTGCTGCTGTTTGTTTTGGTTTATTTTGTTTTTATCCCAGGCGTGTGGGTGTTTTCTTGCATGTGTGTACGTGCACCACATGCGTGCCTGGTAACATGGAGGCCAGAGAAGGCGTTGTAATCACCCTGGAACTGGAGTTCCAGACAGCTGTGAGCTGCCATGTCGGTGCTGGAAATTGAACCTCCACATCCTCAGCAAGAATGATAAGTGTTTTTAACTGCCAAGCTATCTCTCCAGGCCCTGGCCGGTTAGTTTGTCACCTTGACCTAATCGAAAACCACCGGAGAAAAGAGCCTTTTAAAAAACGTGTCACATTTATCTGTGTATTTGCTTATTTACGTATTTGTGCATGTGGGAGGGCATGTGACAACGGACCGTTTTCAGGAGTGGCTCTTACCGTCCACCGTATGGGTTCAGGGGTTGAACTCAGGTAGTCGAGCTTGGTGACAAGTGCTTTTACTTGCTGAACCATCTTGTCTGGGAAGACAGTCTTTTTTTAATTTGTTTTTTTCAAGACAGGTTTTTTTCTATGTAGCTCTGACTGTCCTGGAACTCACTACACAGACCAGACTAGCCTTGAACTCTGCCTCTCAAGTGCTGGGATTAAAGGCATTCTTGTGCCCAACTTGAGGAGAGAGTCTTGCTTGGGGCTGGAGAGGTGGCTCAGCGGTTAAGAGCACTAGCTGCTTTTCCAGAGGAGCCAGGTTCAATTCCCAGCACCGGTATAGCAGCTCACAACTCTCTGTAGCTCCTGCTCCAGAGAATCTGACACCCTTACACAGATATTCGTGCAGGCAAAACACCAATGTACATAAAATAAAAATAAATTAAAAATATAAAAACAGAGAAGAGTCTTAATGGAGATTTATCTAGATCAGGTTGACCTACGGGACATGCCTGTGGGAAACTGTTTTGAATGTTAATTGAGGGCCACATGGGTGGCACCATTCCCTAGTCAGGAGTCCTGAACAGTTGAGAGAGGAGGAGGCTAGCTGAGAGCAAGCAAGTGAGCATGCATGCATTTTCCTCTGCTCTTGACCATGGATGTGGTGTGACTAGTTGCTCGACTTCTGCCTCAACGTCCCTTCAATAATGGACTGTGACCTGGAACTATAAGCCAAAACCCCTTTCTCCTCTAAGCTGCTTTTAGTTATATTTTATCACAGCACACAGCCCCCCTCCCACCTCTGTCTCCTCTCTCTCCCTCTCTCTTTCCCACCTGTCTCCTGTTTCCTTCCTCTCTCTCTCTCCTACCTGTCTCCTCTCTCTTTCACCTGTCTCCTCTTTCTCTCTCTCTCTCTCTCACCAATCTCTCTTCTCTCTTTCTCTCTCCCACCTCTCTGTCTCCTCTCTCTCCCTCTCCCTTCTCTGTCTCCTGTCTGGTCTCGTCTCCTCTTCTCTCTCTCTCTCTCTCTCTGTCTCCCTCCCACTCCCACCTGTCTCCTCTCCCTCTCTCACCTCTCTGTCTCTCCTCCCCCCCCCCCCCCCCCGTCCTCTCTCTGTCCTCTCTCTCCAAAACCATGAGTTTATGGGTGAGCGAGGAGTGGAGGAAGCAGGAGAGAGGTTGAGTGCCCCGCTCAGGGCCACACTGCGGGTTGCAGAGTAGCACGCGGACTTGATCCCGCATTCCCTGTTTTCTGGATCACCTCTTACTTTAGACAGGACGGGAGGAAGCGCTGTAAGTTCCGGGCTCCCCGCTGTTTGTCTCTGTGCTGAAGCACCCCGGGCAAACCTCAGCTGCCTCGGCTGTTTTAGCAGGAGGGTCAGGGGCACCCAAAGGGAGGCCTTGTTGGCTGTGCTTCTCTCCGAAGCACGACCGCCCCTGCTGCCCAGGCCCAGAAGTGGCGGCCCTGGGGCTGGTGTGACAGCCTCTGCCCCCTTCTGGGGGTGTCTGTGACTGTGGGTCTGGACTGGGGCAGCCAGTGCTGTGAGAATTCTAGGGACACGTGGTGGTAAGAGGACCGGCCCAGGATGGCTGCCTCCTCTGTATCAGGAGGGCCTGGCTGTGATACAGAATTCCGCCTTTTCCCTGAAGCCCAGCCTGAGCAAGTCTGACCCACAGACCCTCGCCTCACACCCTTGGTCAGTTCTTCACACTAACTCTAAGGCCTCCCCTTTGAGGCAGGAAGGGCCCTGACAAGGTCCCATGCAATAGCACAGTTTTGGGGTTCTTTATGCACTGTCCCACACCTCGAACCCCGCTTGTGAGGCCTGGCTGGCAGGGCTGAGGAAACCCTTCCACACAAGGAAGGTCCTTGTTGATCCTCTCTTGGAGGAGGAGCCCTGGGGCAGAAGTCAGATGAGTTCCATTAACAAAGCCTCATGGTCACTGGTAACTTAACACACAGCCCTGCACAAGTCCACCTCCCCTCTGATAGGCTGAGCTTTCTCTCCCTCTTCCTCTCCCTCTCTCTCTCTCTTTCTTTAGTTTGTTTTGAAACACGGTTTCTCTGTTGTAACTCTGGCTGTCCTGGAACTCACTCTGTAGACCAGGCTGGCCTCAAACTCCCGGAAATCCATCTTAGGCTGCATTTTCTAGACAGTTTAGCTGTCACTTTACTGATCAGCTGTCATCCTCACCCTCCTGGAGCAGCTGAGCTGCCGTGATCCTTGCAAAAAGACCTCAAGACTGAGGGCAAGGACATTCCCGGGGCCTCTGGAACCCTCCTTACAGCTTCTAAAGGGCTCTGTCCAACTTTGAAACTTTTGCAGGGGCCTTGCTCTGGCTCTGCGTCAGGAAGTTCCTGTCAACAGCACAGAGTCCTGCCAACCACTGGCCAGAACACAAGAGCAGAGGCTATAGGCCTGGTGAGGGCAGGGGGGAGGGCAGCATTGTCCAGGGCTTGCAAGAGGAGGCCAGACCTAGAGAGCACAGAGGGAGGGGTGATGTTAGTTAAGAGGAAGGAAACCGGAACCACACAGGTTCCACATCCCACCAGGAGGCTCCTAGGGCTCAGTGTAAAGTCACACTTATGGAAGTGGGCCCTTAGTGACTGAGTAGTTAGCACAGGCCCGAGGCACAGAGAGCCCAGGCGCAGCTTCCTGGCATCGTCTCAAAGGCAGCCACCCAGCACACACACAACTCCGGAAGCCAGCTGAGACCACCAGCTGCTGACCGCCAGGACAATCAGTGGGCCGAGAGCCCTGGGTTTGTACTGGTCATTTGGGCACCCTCTGCCTCACACACTAAAGCTCCCAGCTGGCAGGAGGGCAGTCCGTTTGCACAGCACAGTGTTTGACGAGATAGGTTGGCCACAGAAAGCTGCTCTTCTCATAGCAAGATGGGAATTTTACCCAGATCCAGCTGCCTGGAAGCTAGCTAGCTAGGGCTAGACTCACCACACACCAGTGTAAAAGGTTTGTATTCGTGCTGTTTACCCTCTGGCTCAGAAAAGTAAAAAGAAAGATAGGAAGAAAAATATTTACCGCCCTTGTTGGTGGCCTGAACCTGGACGAGCAGGAGCTGACAGTGAGCTGCGCTAACGTCTCAACGAAATATCCCTGAACCCAATTCCCTTCCCTGCTCTCCGGATCTCAACCAATGTATACTCAGAGCAAAGTTCCCAGAAGTCTAAGCTGCACGTAATCACAAGGACAAGCTGCCACTCGGCAAAATAATGTTTCTTCACGGTGGCATGTAAACAAACCATAGCCACCAGAAACGGATAGTCTCAATCAAACTCGCTCTCATCCACTGCCCCTGGGATGGGCGCAAAAACCATTCTGTGTTTTTAGAGAAACCAAGATCACAAAACTCCTTCAAAACTCCTTCATTACACACTAGGAGAGTGAAGGGGCACAGTGGGCCTCCCAAGCCACAGACTTACCCCAGGGTAATAAGCAGGTGTGTGTGTGTTGTGTGTTGTGGGGTGGGGGTGAAGAAGATGAAATCTATGCTCAAGAAGATCCCCTGAGAGCAGGGTAGAAGCTGAAGGAGGGCTTCTAGGGTGCTGCAGAAATGGCCCAGAGTATTAGGGGAAAGAACAGCATGAGAACCAGACCCTGGGGCTACAGAGACGGGTGGATGGTTAGGGGTGCTTACTATGCATCCATGAGGACCTCATAAGAACTGGGCATAGCTTGTGTGTGGGTTGTAACCCCAGCACTGTAGGGGGAGACCGCTGGGGCTGGCTGGCTACCGGCCTAGCTGGCGGGGGTGGGGGGGGGGGGGGAGTTCCAGTGTTAGGGAGAAACCCTGCCTCAGAGGAATAGGGAAGAGAGTGGTAAGAGGAAGACACCGGATGTCCTCATTTGATCTCATCATGGAATTGTTCGAGTCTGGAGAGGGATGCAGAAGGGGCCCCATGGTCTAAGGAGCACTGGCTGGGAGCAGGGCAGGGCCCTCATGATGAGTAACCACAGCCACCCTGGCCCCAGAGCAAAGCTGCTGAGACTCTGAAGGGGAGGGTAGCAGAGAAGAGCAGAGTAGGAAAGGGACGGAAAAGAGAGTCTAGAGTTTTGCAGACTAACAGCAGAGGGGTAGAATGGCCTGAAGGACCCTCAGGGCCTACATAGCTGGATCTTGGCAATCAGTGGGAAAGAGAGGTGGCACGTCAGACTGACACATGCACACTCACCCCTCCTCCCCAGCTCTGGTAAACCCTCCTCCAGTTGGCAGCTCCTGGACACTGGGCCACAAAGGCTGGAGTCTCCAGCCACCGGGAGGTCTTGTACGGCAATCGCAAGCTGTGCTGCCTACAGTACCCCGGGCATACATGAACACAAGTGTTGGTGGAGAGGACTGACTGGCTGACAGAGCTGAGCAGACTGGATGGCCACTCTGGTTTCTGCAGCCCTTGCCCTATCGTACTGTGTGCCACCCAGCCAGCCACCCGGCTGCCACCCAGCCTTCCCACACTGGAGGACCTGGGCTGGCGGGAAGTACAGGCCGCGAGGAAATAGCGACAATGTGAGACTGTGATGGGCGTGAATTTTCTGGGGTCCCAGATTGGGATCATTGTAGACAGGAGACCTCCAGCCCATATGTTTTCTGGGGAACACCCTAAGGCTCAGTATAGAATGCTCACTGATAGAGCCTTCCTGGGGGCCACACACTATACTAAGCTCATTCACACAACGTTTTCATGCCCATTGTTCAGATGGGAATACCGAGGCTGGGAAAAGTTAAACAGCATGCCCATATTGTTCTTTAGGAGTATCTGAGCCTCAGACCTTGCTTTTTGAAGCACTAGCCCAATAATGTCACTGTGGCAGCTGGTGCAGCTGGTGGGTATGTCAGAGGGATGACCTCCCATAAACATAGAGCAAAACCTCTGAGTTCTGTCCTATACAGTCATGCTCAAGGGCCTAGGCCTAGGCCTGCCTCTGCCTTCCTTCTGGCTACTCTGTCCTTCCAGCCATTCCTCTGGGGCCTATCCCAGAACAGAGAGCGAAGGGCACGGGGATAGAGGGGTGCACAGAATCTGGGCAAGCACAGAAGTAACTGCTCTGTCTGGGAACTTGAGTTAAGTGTCAGGGAAGATACCTGGGAACCTGTCACTGAGTGATTGGCAGAATCTCATCAGCAGAGAAAAGGGAAATGGACAAGCCAGGCCTCAGCTCGGCCCAAGCAAGGGCTTGGCCTTAGGAGAGACCATGAGCAAGGCTCCAGGAGTGTAACTGAGGTGGATAGGGGCTCTGCATCCAAGGCCACCTGAAGGCTCTGCCAGGGAGTCAGGTGATTGAAATTCTAGAAGCTGTGCATTTAGTGAGCATTTATTAGAATCTGGGCACTATAATAAGCATGGGGGTCAGAGATGATGAAGACATAGTCATTCCAAAGAGTCTAGCCAACCGCTGTGTGCCTGAGAGCATCCTCGTCGGAGAACCACAGCCCTGACCTGTTGTAACCTGGACCCATGCCTTTCTCTCCTCGGCCCAGACTCCTTCCATAAAACAGCTTTACTGGGCTGGTCCCTGCTAATAGACTTTTGGAACTGTTGGATGAAAGAGGCTGTAGGTGTTGGGAGCCCCATGGCAAGGTGGGGCGGGGTACAGCAGCAGCCCGCATCAGATCCCAAGGAGGTGGAGAAACAGCCTCCGGGACTTGAGGGAACCCTCTGATAGCTGTCAAACGTGTTTCTGCAGCCAGGAAGCATGACATGAAAGCTCCTACCCTGCCAGGTTGGCCTGTGATGGTTAAATGACAGACGCCAACATTCTGACTGCCAGCTGATGCTGACACCGGCAGGGAGAAGTGGAGGTGGCCTCGGTTGTACAGAGGTGATGAAGCCTCCCAGCAGAGCCACACAGCTCATTCTACCACCATGTGGGGTGTAGCAAGGGAAGCCCCAAGCTTGGCTGTAGGTCAGGGTAGACTGAAAGCCCTTGAACTCTCCCACAATGCCTCTGCACTGAAGTCTTAGCCTGTTCCAGTCCTAGCTTGACATCACAGAAGAGACAACAGAGTCCAGAAGTCCTCACTAACTTCTTCAAGACTACGGTCACTTGGGTGGCAAACAGAATGATTGTTACTATGCATGTTTTATAAAAGGAGAAAATGGTCAGAGAGGTTAAGTGACTTGCCCTGGTCACAGAGTGAGCAGCAGGACATATGGCCCAGGTCAGAGTAGCAGAGCCCTTTTCCCTTGTCCCAGCAGCCTCCACTGCAGTGGGCTTTCTTCCACGCTCCTGGACAAGAAGGGAGCTACAAGACAGGACCAAGCGCTGTCCTGCGGTCCGTGTTAGGGGACCTGTGTGTGTGTGCAATCTCTGCCTCACGCCATTGAGCCCTGACTCTTGATGTCTTCAACGCAGGCAAATTCATCAAGTGCACTGGGTAGTTTCCGTCAGCCTGACACAAGCTAAACATATCTGGGAAGTGGGAACATCAATTGGGGGACTACCTCCATCAGACTGGCCTGTAGGCAAGTCTGGTGGGGGCATTTTCCTGATTATAATTGGTGTGGGAGTGCCCACCGTGGGCGGTGCTGCCTCCAGTCAGCTGGTCCTGGGTAGTGTAAGAACGCAAACTGAACAACCCACAGGGAACACACCAGCAAGCAGCGTTTCCTCATGGTTCCTGTCTCTGCTCTGGCTTGAGTTCCTGCCCTGATTTCCCTCAGTGATGAGCTACAGTAAGGACAGGGGAGCCAGAGAAGCCCTATGCTCTAAGGTAGGTCAGCGTTCCATTACAGCAACAGAGAACCAAACTAGGACCTCGAGTGCATGTTGATTTGTTACAAATCAAGAAAACCATTACATATAATAAAGTATCATCTCTATACCTACATGGGTAGAAATATAGCCTTAAATTATTTTTCTAGAGCTGGAGATGGAACCCAGGCCATGCAAGTGGTCCATGCACGTGTTCTACCACAGAGCTAGAAGCAAGGCACTAGATGTTTCTATAGGAGGGAAGGCATCACCAGAGGCAAAAAATGCAGAACAAAAAAGTCAGAATGTGGTCCTTCTCTCATGGCCAGGGTTGTCAGCCTCTATGATCCTATTCTACTTGGGGAAAACCCATGTCTCTGCCCCCTCCCAACACTGGAATCATGGGAGAAAAGACAAAGTAGTGGGGATCCAGGAGGTGGCAGGGAGATCTCTCCAGAAGGGACAGAGGGGTGGCGACTTGCAGAAATGATGGAGACACAGGTCTGTAAGCTATCTCCAGTGTCTGACAGGGGCTGTCATGACAATGATCAGGAGACAGTAAGGGTGCCAGCACAGTCTTGAGAGTCTAGAACACCCAAGCCAAGGCTCTCCTAAGACCTTCATTCAAACGGCTACATACTTGGTGACTTAGAGCAACAGAAATGTACTTTTTCCTCACAGTTCCGGAGACTTGGAATCTGTGATGTCACTGGGCCATCCATAATCAAGTTGTGGAAGGGCCTTATTGCCTCGATTGCTTTAGGAGAGTCCATTCCTTGTCCCTAATAGTTTCTGGTGACTGTCAGCACCCCTCCACTCCGGATCACTTGATCTCGACCTCAGAGGCCATACTGCTACCCTTTCCCCTGTCCCTGCCTTTCCCTGAAAAGGATTCTCATCACAAGACCTCTGATAGACCAGGATCATCTCACTCCAAAATCCTTAATCACTTCTGAAAAGCCCTTCCATTAAGATACCAATCACAGAACCCACGATTAGCACCCAATGTGTGGAGGCCTACCACACAAGGAGAGATTACCTGCGGTCAGCCCACTGAAAGCGGAGGGAAGCAGGCTCTGTACTGGAGCCTCCATTGCTGTGAGCCGGGACAGAACAGGGAGTTAAGAGAGTCCTTCACCTCTCAGGTGCTGGGTTTTGTTTTGTTTTTCTAGACAGGGTTTCTCTGTTATAACTCTGGCTGTCCTGGAACTCACTGTATAGAACAGGCTGGCCTCGAACTCACAGAGGTCCCACCTGGTCCTCTGGCTCTGTTTCTAATAGATGGCTTCTCTGTCCAACCAACATTCACACAGGAGACAGTCCCCAGCAAGCTTAAGTTGCTCAGAATTAACACTGATTACCACAGTTGTCCTAAGATACATTAAGGGTAGGCAGCACCCATTTCCAGGTGGGACAATGGAGATCTAGAAAGGGTGGTCTGCTATTATCTGGAGGTAGAACCAAAATATGAGGGCTTAGGTGTTTCCTCAGTCTCCCACTGCCTTTCTTTACCAGCTTTTGTTATTTTATCACTTCTTGACCCGTTTTTTTCTTGGACTTTAAAGTGAAGGGCACTGGATCTCATCTTCCTTAGAAGAGATCGCACCAGAAGTGTTTTGTCCCAGGCATGTCAGCTGCATCTTTTTTTTTTTTTTTCTTTGGGGGTTGGGGGCAGGCCCCTGGAGTCAGGCACTCATCCAGAGGGACCTTCTCTTGCCACCAGCTGTGGATGGCTGGCGTTTTCTTTAAAACAGAGCTGTGCATGGTGGTCCACATCTTTAATTTCAGTATTCAGGAGGCAGAGACAAGCAGATCTCTGTGAGGCCAGCCTGATCTACAAAACCAGTTCCAGGACAGCCAAGGCTGTTCCACCGAGAAATCTGTCTCGAAAAACGAAAAAGAAAAAAAAAAAAGAAACAGAAACACAAAAGGAAACTCAGGGGTTCTGGAAGGTGAGTAGTATCCTGCCCATCCTGAAATTCAAAATTCAACCTTAAAATGAAATTAATAAAATTTTAAAACGAAAAAAATAGAATTAATCTTCTAATCTCAACTTCACCTCTGGGTGGCTCTACACAAGAAACAAAACCTCCGCGAAGTTGTTCCCCTGTCTTTTAAACGGGCAGACTCGGCGGACACTGGCTAGCGGTCCACACCATCTGCGCGCTACTCCTAAGAGCGGCCCACGTAGGGACTTCCCACCCGCGCCCTTCCCTCGGGCCGTTTCCACGACACCCTGTGCGCCTGTGCGCGCCCTCACTTAAACTTTGGGTCCTACGGCCTTTAGGCCCCGGCGCCAGGCGCGCGTGGGCAGGGCGCGCAGGGCACGCTCCGGATCTCACCGCCTGCAGGTCGCACTCTCCCCGCGCCTCCCACGCGCGGACTCCAGGGCCCACGCGGAAGGCGGGCCGGGCTGGAGCCTTTGTGTTCAAACCGGCCAATGGGCGGCGACGGAGGGCGGGGCGGCCCGGCTGAGTCCGGCCAATGGGCTGCGGGCTGTCAGCGTTGACTGACAGGCGCACACATACACACTCGGCCACGCGCGCGCCGCCCGGCCCCACTCGCGCAGCGCGGGCTTCCGCCGGCTGTATTGTCCGCCCACCGACCCCGCGACGTCCCGCGTCTCCGCTCCGCGCGCGTCGCAGCCCCAGGCCCGGGCCCGGCTCGGCCCAGCGCGCGGCGCCGCCCGCGGGACCCCGACGCGGGAAGAGCCACTCAAGGTAAGGGACCGGGTGGGCCCGCCTCCCGCGGCCCTGCGCCCGCCTGACCCCGGGCTGCGGCCGGCTGGAGCGCGGGCCCGCGCCTCCCGGTCGGGCCAGGCCGGGCCGCTCCAGCCCCCGCGCGGCGCACGCCCTGGGCCACCCGCGGGCCGGCGCCCTGACGCACCGCGGTCACGGGGAGGGCGCTGTCCCCAGGCGGGACTTCCCCAGCAGCCACGGGGGAGGAGGGCAGCCAAGACTCAGCCGCCCCAAACCAGCTCCGGGCAGTGCCACAGGCCGATTCCTGGCACTGAAGTTCCCAGCCTGCGCCGCCGCCTGTCACAACTCTGGGGGAGGAGAGAGAGAGGCCCATGTAGCCCAGTTCCAGAACAGCCGAACCCCACCAAACCAAAACAAAGCCGCCGCGCGCAGGGGTGTGACTTAGAACCAGGACAGGGGGTGAGTGCCCCGAGCACTTTGAGTGTCCCGCGGGGAGTGGAGTGCAAATGTCACTTGTGAGGTTCTCCAGAAAGGGGTCTCAGTTGTAATGAGGGCTCCGAAGTGGGGAAGGATGTTTTATTGGAGGGTTTTGTAACTGATCGTGGGACAGAGGAGTGTCTATCCGAGCGGCTCTTCACAGGGTAGACCTTTGTCATCTTGTGAAACCTGGATGGCCGCCCTGGTAAACTATTTTGTGACAACAGATGCTGCACGAAAGATAAAGATAAGGGTCACACAGCTCTGGGAGAGCCGGGGAGGTGGCACACTGGCAGTGTTCGGTGCCCCATCTCCCCTCCTCCTCAGAACGTTCAGATGCTTGCCAAGAGCAGCGTGGGTACTGAATAAACATGTTGTCTCCCCCCCACCCCCAGCATTCGTCTGCTTCGTCTGCTGCAGCAGGGCAGGGGTTAAGAGGAGGAGGGTGTGAGTATCTGGAGCTGTCAGGTGGGGGCGGCAGGCATGGGTGGAACTACCTTATAAGGACTGGAATACAAACCAGCACCCAGGCCAGCTTCCTGCTTTGGCTACTACCAGTTGGTCCCTTTTACCAACACCAGTTAAAGAGAGTGATCGCCTGGGAAGATGCCAGTTAGCCCAGACAGGAGGCTACTTGTCTTTCTAGCTGGATGAACCTGACCTTCTGGTTTCTATGGTCAGGTTTGGGTGTGTTTCTCAGTACTGGGAGGTC
Organism: Cricetomys ansorgei; assembly: GCA_026225945.1. Classification (NCBI taxonomy): domain Eukaryota; kingdom Metazoa; phylum Chordata; class Mammalia; order Rodentia; family Nesomyidae; genus Cricetomys; species Cricetomys ansorgei. Next base: position 52,057 of record JAMJFZ010001426.1, read on the forward strand.
AGCGTCCACCAGGAATATCAGAAGTGATACAAAGTCACAATATTGGAACTCTCTGTTGGGATATACATTTTTGTAATCTCTGCTGCCGAGTCATCAGGTCTCCTGGGTTGGAAATCTGAGATTTGAGTTCGGGTTCCAGAACTGAAAGATTTGCTTACCTTCACTCATCTGGCTTTCTCTGGCCAGGTCTTTTCACCTTGGCCTTCTTACCCATTTCACCCCACCCCCACACGGTGACAGTGACTGTCACTGTCGGGTAGGCCAGACTGACTGCAGCACCACACCACACTCCACCTTCTTCGTTACTTAGTTAACAAATATCCGTTGTGTAATGGCTGTGTAACCACGTAGTTTACAGCTATGTTCCAAGTGTGAGTTCTGTGGAGCTGTGACACTCCCCAAAACAATTTGCAGACCCTCAGGCGCTGCAGCCTGTCAGATCTGAGCAGAGACCTGGCTCTCACCTCTTGGCTAGTATCCCATGTAGATAGATGGCTACCTTGCTCGTGCCAAGGTTATTAATGAGTAGGAAAGGAACTAGGCAGCCAGTAGTCATTTATCGTTGCCATCATGTCAAGATGTCACGGCACCATGTGCAGACGGGCTGCAGAATAAGAGCACCATGACAGTGCAGGTGGGAAGGGTTTCTGCCGTCGGGATGTGCCCAGGGCCCTGAACCAGTGATTGTGACTCAGAGGAAGGAAAGGAGAGCATGCCCTGTGGAAGGGGAGCAGTGGGTGTGGGGCTGGACAACTTAGGGAGAGAATGAAGCACTGGGTGGTGGTGGGGCTGCGGGTCCTGTCATGCGTCAGTCTCTGCTGCGCATCAGAGAGGTTGAGCAAGGCCCAGTCCTGGCTCCCATGGAGCTCAGTGCCAAGGAGGAGAAAGGCAAGCAACCTGCAGGTTGGGAAACCTTGTGGAAGAGGCTCCCTGAGTCCTAAGTAAATCCAAGGCAGGTGGTGGCCAGGGGAGAGCTGGAGATGCCTCAAAGCATGGGACACCTGCTCTCTGCAGAGAGGCAGTGCCAGTGGTCCTGGGGTCAGCCCCACAGTTCATACATTGTCCTGTCTCCACCAAGTCTTTCTTCAGGAGAAGAGTCCCCACCCCACCCCATCATGTCAAGACGAAGCCAGCGCCTCACGCGCTACTCCCAGGATGACAATGATGGTGGCAGCAGCAGCAGCGGCACGAGCTCGGTGGCAGGAAGCCAGAGCACCCTGTTTAAAGACAGTCCTCTCAGGTAGGAACATGGCAGGCAGCTCTTCTTTTTGCCGATGCTGTGGATGGAGGTGAGATGCCGGTGGTGTCTGGCCAAGAGGGTGTGCCTTTTCTTACACCTGTGAGGATGCCAGGCCCCAGAGGCTGCCTTCTCCACCCACTGTGAGCAGGGGCCACTCAGCCTCCGGTTTCTTGAACAGGAAGTGGGGAGAAACAGCTTCAAGCAAAAGCCAGGCAGGAAACACCAAAGCCATAAGCTGGGCTCGGAGCAGCTAGTCTACTGTGAATGGGTGTGGCAGTGCAGGCAACCTTCCCCAGGCCCACACCTCACATCTCACCGTCTATAGGGCCTCAGCAGCTGGCCAGTGGCTCAGGGCAACAATGCCTTGTCCTCCTGCCTCCTTGCAGCCGTGAGGCCCCTGAGGCTCTGGCTATGTTGGGAGGCTAGGTCAGGTTTGTCCAGCTTTTCAGTAGATTATGGAAACTTCTAGTCCCACTAGGAAGCATGAGGAATCCTTTAGCTTTGAAGTGAGAAACGCTGGTTGAATGGCTCTGTCTCTAACTGATGAGCTTGCCATCTCTGGTGAGACTCAGTAATAGATACTGGGACCAGAGACCAGAAGCACATGGGTTGTTGGTCGCCTGGCAACAAGGCCTACCCACGCTGGGGGAAGCAGCCAGGGCTGTTGGCTTCACCTTCCTGGCTCCACTCACTTCCCTGCCTCTCCTCCTCCATGGCTGTCCCACAGGACTTTGAAGAGGAAAACCAGCAACATGAAGCGCCTGTCCCCAGCTCCCCAGCTGGGCCCCTCCTCTGACTCCCACACCTCCTACTACAGCGAGTCTGTGATAAGGGAATCCTACATAGGCAGCCCCCGGGCTGCATCCCTCGCCAGGAGCGCACTCCTGGATGACCACTTACACACTGAGCCATACTGGAGTGAGTACCCCAGGTCTCCCTACTGAGACCTGGTCTCCAAATCCTCCCCTCCCAGTGCTTCCAAGAAACCCCCAGAGGGTGCTCCTCAAGCACCCCCCTGCCCAGGCCCACTGAGGCAGAGGCTGTGGGAGTTCAGCAGAGCCTTTGTCCCCTGCCAGGTGGGGACCTGCGGGAGAGGAGGAGGAGAGGCACAGGTGGCTCCGAGAGCAGCAAGGCCAATGGGCTCACCACCGAGAGCAAGGCCTCAGAGGACTTTTTTGGCTCTTCCTCAGGCTACTCTTCAGAGGATGACTTCACAGGTAGGCACTGCCTCATTATCCCGTGTAATTGAGAATTCTGGGGTACAGGGGACAGAGGGCAAGGAACACTCTTACAGTGTGAGACGACCTCGCAGGCAGTGGGCACTTCGCAGCATCACTGGGAGTTGCAGGGTGAGCTTAGTGGTAGAGAATTTGTCTAGCAGATGTGCCCTCCGGTAGTTCTCTGTCTCTATCTCACTCTTTCTCTCTCTCTCTCTCTGTCTCATGTGTGTGTGTGTGTGTACACGCGCGTGAACGCAAAAATGTGCGTGCCTTACTTGGTGTCCCTGGACCAAAGCTCTCCCTCCTGGCCCAGGCAGTCCCTCAGGACTGTGTGCACTTGTCTGTAGTCTGAGTGACCCATCACCACAGCACTGTGTTTGGACCGTTTAACCTGGGACCATGCTCAACACTCAGTAATTTTTATTGCTTGCAGGAGTTTGTTTGATTCTAGTCTGCCTAGAGACTGTCAGCAAGGAGAGGGGTACAGTGGGTAAAATAAAATGTCAGGGACTGGGGACATAGCTCAGAGGCACAATGCTCAGCTAGCAAGCACAAGTCCACAGATTCCATCCCCAGCACCAGGAAAAAGATGTTGGAAACTTCCCACCTCATCCCTTAACAGACATGCCTTGACTTACTGTGTGCTGGGCCAGTCCGACACTCTGGGAGGAGTGTTGGTAACTTCAGCTCATGGAGAAATCAGGTTCTACATCCTGAGGCGCCAAAGAAGCAGTAACTGAGGAGCTGAGTTTGTTTCCCTCCCCTTCCCTGCAGGCTATGCGGACTCTGAGCAGCATGGTTCAGTGTCAGGGTTAAGGAGTGCAGCATCTCGGGCAGGCTCCTTTTTCTGGACTCTGGTCACTTTTCCAGGTGAGTGCTAGTCTGCCACACTCTGACGCAGTCACTTCTTACTGTGTCTGGGATTGGGCATCCAGGCTACAGAGTAGGGGAAGGCTTGTTGTGGGATAATCACGGGGAGCCAAGAGCTGTGGGAACCTCCAGCAGATAATAGGTTGGGGTATAGGAAGACTGGGCAGGTGGGCTTGGAAATGGGTCACTGTGGAGTGGGACAAAGAGGGTTTGGCAGGGGTTGGGCAGGGGAGCACACAGATGGAGAAAGGGTAGTGTTAAATACAACCAAGTCTTAGGCTCAATGGCCACTTTTCAGGCCGGCTCTTTGGTCTTCTCTACTGGTGGGTTGGCACCACCTGGTACCGCCTGACGACCGCTGCCTCCCTCCTGGATGTCTTCGTCTTAACCAGGTGAGTGAGATTCCAGCCCTGAGGATAAGTCAGGAAGACCTGGTAACATAGGACTTGAAAGAGCATCTGTCTGAATGTGTCCTTCGTTCCCTGAAGGTTCCCCAGTCTACAGTCCTGAGCCTTTGACTCAGGCAGGTTTTCCTTCCTAGTTAACCTTCCGGCAGAACTCTGGAACACAGGTTCTTACTGCACCTGGATCCTTCCTAAGAACCAAGTGCCACCCAGCTGGCCACTTCCTATCCTAGGAAGGGTGCCTTTGCTCCCATTGGCAAACCTGAGGCACTAACCCAAAAGTGGGGTTCCCAGAAAGTCCTGCCTGCCTCTCAGGCCTGTGACAGACTACATTCCAGAGGTTCCTGCTCATGATCAGAAGCCACGAAGAGGCTTTGTCTTAGGATGCTGTGGGGTCATTCCCCAAGTTCCCAAACCAGCAGAACCAAGATTTAGGACCTTGTCCCTTAGGCAGAGAACACAGGTTAGACCGGGAGGTCAGGGTACCTCTGGCCAAGTCCAGGTCATGGAGCATGACTACTGCTATTTAAAAGAGGGACAGTCACCAAAGAACCTGGGAGAATCAGATAGGAGGACTGAGAGTCTGAAGCCAGTCTGAGCTATATGGGGAGTCCAGGTCAGCCTGGGCCACCTATCAAGACCCTGTCTCAAAATATATATGGGAGGGGAGCCATTGGAGAGATGACTCAGCAGTTAGAGCACTGGCTGCTCTTACAGAGAATGCAAGTTCAATTCCTAGCATCCACATGGTGGCTCACAAGTCCTTAACTTCAGTTCCAGGGAATCCAATGCCCTCTTCTGGCCTCTGAAAGCACCTGCACTCAAATGTACATACATTTACACTCATACATATACATAATTAAAAATAACTTTTAGGACCTGCAGGTACTGTTCTAATGGCCTAGTCTGGCCCTGGTCCCATGGGACCAGGTACACACTTTAGCTTAGAATTCTAGAAAAATCCCAAGGGACTGAGTGGAACATGGAGGCCCAGATCCCACATGCTAATATATTGCCTTCTGTCTGCCCTCCCAAGGTCCAGGCACTTCTCCCTGAACCTGAAGACTTTTCTGTGGTTCATCCTGCTCCTGCTGCTCCTGACTGGTCTGACCTATGGTGAGCAGGGGTGGGAGAGAGGGGAGCTCTAGAGGCAGCGGTAGAGTGTGGCAGTCACTGGGCTAACAGTGATCCAGTGAGCCCCGCAGAGCCCTGGACCTGACTTTGCCACTCCCCTAACCCCACCCCAAGTCTTCTACTGACCTGAGAGTCCCAGGGCTGAGGGGATGTGCCCCACCTCCTGATCTTGCTCTTGCTGTAGTGCAGGGCGCCTCTGGGAGGAATACACCCCTGGGTAGCAAGCAGGAACTCTGAGCTATTATTAGGAGCAGCTATTTTCCCTCTATTCCAAATCAGGACAGAATCTGTGTGAGTGGATTGTTTTTACAAGATCAAGTGAAACCATTTGCTGCCTTTAAGCTGGAAGCCATGAAATAGCACAGGATGGGACACTAAGAGCTGCTTACCCTCTGCTCTGCCTTATTCTGCTTGTCATGGGACCTTCTTGTCATCTTTGCCTTGAACGTTCTGCTTCTCGCTGGGCAGTCTCGCTGAGTTCCTGGTTCCATTGAATTGGCTGTGTAGTCCCGGCTCACTTTCCATGACTGCAGCAGCTTATGACTAACAGCATGCGTTATTAGTGTTTTTAGAGAGAGTTGGCTTGTAATTTTATATATCTTTTTTTAATAAGAGGACAGGACGTTTTCCCAAACAATTGGTTTCCTTTTGTTTCCTGTTACAAGCACAACTTGTTCATACCCAGTGGGAACTGGGCATCACCCTTAAAATAATAATTACTTTATTGCTCACATGGCATAGTGTTTATCCTGTCAGCATTTCCCAGTATTAAGCACAGTTCAGTGAGCCTCACCATTACCGTGTAGGCTTGATAGAATCAATGTCAGAGCCAGGGCACATGGAGGTTCTGGTAGAGAGGGCCCAGGTCTGCTTAGGAGTGTATGTGTGGTCGTGTCCACTTGGGACTTCATGCTGAGTGGCCATGGATACTCCCTTCCTTGTGCTTATGGCTGATAACTAAGTGGCAAGCATGACATTTTTTTCAGTCGCTCTCGGTTTCTCTGTGGCTGACGTCTTGGGCCCTGATCCTGGGGCCTCAGTGTCCTACCTTGAAGAGGATGCTGTGTTCTCTTGAGTGATACACAGTGTCAGCAGCCAATGGAGCTGGGCACTAAGCCCACTCATGAATGGCCACTCAAGCCAGTTAACTCTTGTGGACAGAGTAGCAGTGCTGGTTGTTGGCAAAGCTCCCCAGGAGACTGTGCAGAGAGGCCTGAGGGTTACCATCAGGCCTGGGTTCCACCCTGAAAATCTGCAGCTGGTAAAGGAAGGTGCATTCTCTTAAGTTTCGTTGTCTGCGGGATGAGTGAAGGAACGCAGAGCACAATGTGAGCACTTATGTGCTTTGAGGCTGTGGGTTTCATTTCCACCTCTGGTAGAGCAGAACTCAAAATGAGTGACACAGGCCACATGGCTGAGGAGATTCTAAGCACTCTCTCCCTGTGTCTAGGTGCTTGGTATCTTTACCCCTTTGGGCTGCAGACATTGCAACCCACTGTGGCCTCCTGGTGGGCAGCAAAAGAGGGCAGAAGGCAGCCAGAGGTGTGGGAAACCAAAGATGCCTCCCTGAACTTCCAGGTAAGTCCCAAGGGTGCTGAGGGTGGTAAGTAGACTTCTCCAGCTGACTTTGCAGGTAGCACCCCAGCTCACACAAAGCCACAAAACTCTTTAACACCCTTTTCCCTGCTGTTTGAGGTATAGGTCATGGTGGGGGGAGCTAACTTTTCCCCCAAACACGACTCAACAAGCCAAAAGTTACATATGTTCTCAGAAAGTAGAAGGAAGGGGCTAGCAAAACACACACACACGCGCACACACACACACACACACACACACACACACACACATCTACACATCTTATTGCTTTTCAGTCTGATTTCTCAATATTGCCACAGCTTCTGTGTATAACGTTGGCACCTTCCACCCCTCCCCCAACTAAACTTGTGGCTTCGGGTTTCAAGTATGCAGTAGCTCTGAGTCTGGATGGCCCAGTGGGCCTGTCTGGCTGAGCCAGAACAGGCTGTGCTAGTTGCTTAGTGGGCCAGCTGGCCCAGGCCCTCACAGGGACAGCTGCCCCCAAGTGTTCTTTGTCTACCTAGCAAGTTAGCCTATAGTAGCCATTGCTCCCATAACAGCCCAGATTTGTTCCAGGGAAACAAACCAGATGAGTTGGGACTTGGGGAAGTGAGAGTCAAGGATAGACCATATTCAAAAAGAGGGAGGCAAGAAGAGGGAAGCTCCCCAAGCAGGCAGTCTGCTGGGTCACACTGCAAAGGCTGCAGACACAGGAGTGAGGGGTGGTGGTCAGTTTAACCATCTGCTCAGGTCTTAAGATGGGGCAGGTCCAGGCTGTTTTCTCCAGGGGCCTGCAGTCAGTTGAAGGTGACACGTGGTCATACAACCAGAATGTAATAGAAAAATAGGTATCTTAAAACTCTGTCTCTGGTCTGGGGCGTTGGATCAGTGCACAGCATGCTTGCTGTGTGTGTATCAGACGTGAGTGCAGATCCCCAGTAGGGCTAATGCACACCTGTAAACCTAGTGCTGCTGGTGGTGGTGGAGTCAAGTGGATCCTGAGGGCTGTCTGGCCGTCAGTGTAGCCAAAATGATGAGCTCCAGGTTCAACCAGAGAGCCTGTCTCAATAAATAACGTGGCGAGCCATAGAGGGAGACATCTAATGTCACGCATGGGCAAGTGCACCTGCATATACGTGCACGTGCACACATGTATATGCTGCACACATGACCTTGGCACACAAACATACAAACCTCTTTGTCCCAGCAGGGCATGGTGGCTCGCACCTGTATTCCTAGTACTTGGGAGGCTAAGGCAGGAGAATCACTGTGAGCTTGCAGTTAGCCTGGGCTACATAGTAAACTTCAGGACAGTCTGGACTAAGAATGACACCCTTTCTCAACAAAACAAACAACTCTTCGCACTCTAGTGATTTGAACTTCCCTCGCACCTGCTGGATTCAGCTTGCCACATTTTAAATCATATGTTCCAGCATGGTTCTTTTTCACCGTATGTTCTTAATAATCTGACGGCATATTCTGTCATCTGCTAACTCCTTTTAAAATTAATCCTTGAAGAGATGAAGAGCAGTTCAGTCTTGGGCCACATTTCATGTGAAAAGGGGAAGCAGAGCCAGCAGAGCTTGGCCTGGCTTCCGCTTGTGTGCCAGTGTAGACACCTGGCGTGGAGAGATGGCAGGGCAGAGCAGGGCAGGGCAGGCTGGGAATGGGATTCTGCGGTTGTCGCCTGTTGAGTCATGCAAGCGTATGTTTAAAACATCTTCTAAAACCTGAGACCTCTGCCTAAAGTCCTTGGCCCTTTAAGGGACGGTTGGTAGATTACATTTTGCAATTTCTCTTGGCCAAGATTTTGTTGTTTGGCCAACAATTGTTTTCAAAATTCACGACACACTATCAGTTGCCACCCTCGAGTCCAGATGGCGGTTACTCCATCTTTCCTGTAGGGCATTCATTCAAACAAGGAAAATGCAAAGCTTTCAGACCACTTCCTCTTGTGGTATAGTTACCTATGGAAAAGCAAAAGCACTTGAGAGCCAAAGGCTGCCCCCCACCTTGTTTGTACACCTGCTCATGGGGTGGGGCTACCCAGGTAGGCCGCTGTGACCACCCTGCAATTTCATGAAATTTTCTTGGCCAGTCCCTGTGTTCAGACTCCCATCTCTAGCCACCTTTACCTCCATATTGGGATCTGGTATATTTAGGGAGCCTTGCCTCGGGGGTGGGGGTGGGGAGGTGAGGAGGGCTCTTTCAATACATACCCAGTGCACAGGCCTTGTATCTCCTGCCAAATGCTGCAGCTACTAGCCATGTCCCAGCTGTGCTGAGTCCTGGGATTTTCTCCTCTCTACCAGCTGTTTCAGTGGCCGTACCCAGGAAGCCCTGTAGTAGGCTCCCCCATCCCCGCCGCCCGGGGAGGAGGTGTTTCACTCTGTTCTTTCCTCTGGCCCCACCAGGCTGAGCAGCGGATTCTCTCCCAGGTGCACTCCCTGGAGCGGCGTCTGGAAGCTCTTGCTGCGGAATTTTCCTCCAACTGGCAGAAGGAGGCCATACGGCTGGAACGCTTGGAGCTGCGGCAGGGGACCACAGGTGGTCAAGGTGACCATGGAGGCAACAGTGGCCTGAGCCATGAGGATACCTTGGCTCTCCTAGAAGGGTTGGTGAGCCGCCGTGAGGCCGCCCTGAAGGAGGACTTACGCAGGGTCACCGCAGCTCGTGTCCAGGTGGGGAAAAGATGCCTGGGTATGGGACTGCTCATCTCCTAAGGGTGATGCCATAGGGACTCTGACAGTGTACATGTGGGGTGTAGGAGGCCCTGCGGGCCATGAGGGAGACAGCAGTGTGTCATATAGTCATTTGGTAGGTATCCTGTCAAGATGAGAATGATCCCATCTTCCATGGTGGAGGGCTCAGCACAGTGCCTGACACCAGTAAAGTGTTAGACAAAGTGTTAGGTGGTGTTCCTGTGTTTCAGAGCCTTGTAGAATAAGGCCAGGAGCTTTCGGAATCCCAGCATGAGCCCAGTTAGACCACAGCCCAGTCATGCATATTCTTCCAAGGACAGCTGTCACACTTCCCTCTCTTAGGGCAGGGTGGGTGGCACACACCTTTAATCCCGTCACTCAGGAGGCAGAGGCAGGTGGATCTCTGAGTTCACGGCCAGCCTGTTTTACATATCAGAGTTCCAAGACAGTCAGAACTGCTACATAGACCCTGTCTCAAAACAAAACAAATACCTGAAAAACAAACACAAAGACTTCAGTTTCCTCCTCACGTCTGGCAGGAAGAACTGGCCACCCTGAGGGCAGAGCATCAGCAAGACTCAGAAGACCTCTTCAAGAAGATTGTCCAGGCCTCCCAGGTCAGCAGGCTAGGCATGTAGCCGGCACTGAAGGTCTCACCCCAACTTACATCTGTCCTTGGTTCTTCCATGGATACTGCTAGGGTGTAGAAGGGGAGTGGTCTCCTGCCTTCTCTGGGGGCTGAACTTGCCTCCCATGGATGCTCCATAGGGATCCTGAGGATGAACATGGCAGGGATGGTAGCTGTGCTGAGTATGGTCCATGCTCAGTAAACGTAAATGTTACCTAGGTGGGAGTGATAAGGTGTGAAACTCCCAGGACTTCAGCTGGTTTGATCTTTGCTGAAAGGACTGGGAGATCCTGAGGTAGGGATGTGGTTACAGAGACTCCCACATAGACCAGGTTCTCAGATTTCTCTGAACTCATCATTTCTTGTCCTTTCTCCCTATTCCCAGGAATCTGAGGTTCGTGTCAAGCAGCTGAAGACAGAGTGGCAAAGGTAATGGCTGCCACCTGGCCAAGGTCTGTTCTGCCACCCATCAGGGCTCTGCCTGGTCCCTTGGGGAAGGTTGGTTGGAACTTAGCTTAGGACCCTGCTTGCAGCCTCTGAGGTACAGGGCACATTGGTAAGGGCTGGTAGCAGGGACAGCACTTCAGGTAAACTGGGGCTTGGGGCCTGGTCTTTTCTCTGTGCCTTATGCCCCATGACCAAGCTGTGAAAGCATAGGAGCCTGTAGCATTGTGAATTGTGCACTCCAAGCTCAGAGGGAATCCGCCAGAATTAGCTCTGAGACAGTCAAGCTAGTTCCCAAGCTTCTGGGTTTGTGTTCTACTGCCAGCCCTGTCCCTTCACACACACAGTGAGTGACAGGCATACGTATACCTTATGTTGAGAGCCAGTCAGGGGGTCCTCTTCCTTTCTCAGCATGGCCTTACTTCCTTCCCTCCCTCTGGGACTAGGATGACCCAGGAGGCCTTCCGGGAGAGCTCTGTGAAGGAGCTGGGGCGGTTGGAAGCCCAGCTGGCCAGCCTGCAGCAGGAGCTGGCTACTCTAACTCTGAAACAGAACTCAGTAGCAGATGAAGTGGGCCTGCTGCCACAGAAGATCCAGGCTGTCAGGGCTGATGTGAGTGGGGATTACCCAGAACCCCGATGAACATCGTCCCCTCTGAAACCACCCACTTAGGGTGGGGGGTGGTCTATCTGCCAAAGCAGTGTCTCTGGCTTGTTCTGGAGGCACATGCACAGTTGGACTGATGCAGACCTGGGCTCTGGAGAAATCAATGTTCCCTGGAGATAGTCCCTAGCCTCTAACTTCCCTTCCGGGGTCCCCTTCCCTTCCAGTTCTGCTCCCTCCCTGAGTGGGAGCCCACTAGCCCTGCCATAGCAGCCCCTGCCATTCCTAAAAGCTTCTGAGTGACACTGCCTTTGTTCCTAGGTGGAATCCCAGTTCCCTCACTGGATCAGTCAGTTCCTTCTCCGAGACAGGGGTTCCCACAGCGGGCTCCTGCAGAGAGATGAGATGCATGCTCAGCTGCAGGAACTGGAGAGCAAGATCCTTGCCAGCATGGCTGAAATGCAGGGCAGGTCTGCCAGGGAGGCTGCAGCTTCTCTGGAACGGACACTGCAGAAAGAAGGCGTGGTTGGGGTGACAGAGGAGGTAAGGGATGACGACTCTCCCAACACTGCTTCTTCCCTGGAAGCTGTAGACCTGAACAGTCCTATACTGCCAGCTCTTCATGTTCTAGGACATACGTGCTAGACCCTCCTGGAAGGAGGTTTGGGTGTATGTACACTGTGGGCCCAGTGTAGGTGGTGGAGGGGTACAACACCCGCTTGGGTACCATTGGTGCCAGCCTAGTAGGGTTGGTCCATGGGTGTGCTGTGCAGTGCTTGTGCCCCATTCACACCCCAGCTGTCTCCTGGGGATGTGTTTTAGCAAGTACACCAGATCGTCAAGCAGGCCCTACAGCGCTACAGTGAGGATCGCATTGGAATGGTGGACTACGCCCTGGAATCAGGAGGTACGCATACTGCCTTAACCACTTTACCTTATTTTGGTCCTTACAGTGGCCAGGCCCCAAGTCTGCCAGGCAGCATAGTTTGGAGCAGAGAGGACTTGGGACCAGCACTGACCGGACACCCAACCTAGAGTTCCAGTCAAGGCCAGGGACAGCTGAGGGAAAGCCATGAAGTACCAAGTGGCATCCTTGGCTGGGAGAGGCCCTTGAGTTGGGTTAGAGCTAAGAGCTGGGCCTGAGGTACTTGTCTCCCATGCTCCGTGAGGAGACAGGCAATGGCAGTCTCTTCTCTGGCTGCCTTTTCAGCTCTGGGAACCACCTGAGCTCACTGGACCTCCCAACTGTGAGTTTAAAGAACTTTCTTTCCTGTGACAGGAGCCAGTGTTATCAGCACTCGGTGTTCTGAGACTTACGAGACGAAGACAGCCCTCCTCAGCCTCTTCGGCATCCCCTTGTGGTACCACTCACAGTCACCTCGAGTCATTCTCCAGGTGGGTACTCAGTAAGGGCCCAGTGTACTCTGAGCACAGCAGGGGACACCCCATCTAAGTCAGCCAGAGCTGGATTAAAAGCCCTGTTCTGACATGCCTTCCACCCTCTCCAGCCAGATGTGCACCCAGGCAACTGCTGGGCCTTCCAGGGTCCCCAGGGCTTCGCTGTGGTCCGCCTCTCTGCTCGCATCCGCCCCACAGCTGTCACCTTAGAGCACGTGCCCAAGGCCTTGTCACCCAACAGCACTATCTCCAGTGCTCCCAAGGACTTTGCCATCTTTGTGAGTACCTGGTCGGTGTCAGGGTAAAGGGAATATGTTTACTGAGAATCACATTGAGGTCTCTCTGACGGCAAAGGGGGTAGTGCATTTAAGAGAGGGGAGCTGGGGTCTAACCTAACCCCTCAGCATGGCTGTCTGAGGCTTCAGTGAGACACCAAAATGTGAATGAAGTGGCCCTGCCCGACTCTTTCCCATCCCTCTATGCTTTTCTGCAGGGCTTTGATGAAGACCTGCAGCAAGAAGGGACACTTCTGGGCACGTTCACCTATGACCAGGATGGGGAGCCCATCCAGACGTTCTACTTCCAGGTACAGGATTGTGTGCTCATGGGGGTGGCACCTCACACTACCAGTCAGCAGACATCTCCCAGTACTTGCACTGCCAGACACATGGTTCAAAGAAGGGTCTATCTTCCCACCCTGCCTTCATTCAGGGTGGAGTTGACCTGTCTGTGACACAGAGACAGCAGCATCCATAGCTTCCCGAGTAGGGGATTCACTGAAGTGAGTTTAAAGAAGGGCTGTAACAAGGAAATAACTATGAAGGGTATTCAAGATAATATGAGGAAGACTCATATTATCAGTGTGCAGTCAGCAAGGGGCTTAGGCAGGGCATATGGCCTAAGTACAAGTAGGGGCCAGATCTCTAGGCCTTTTAGAGGCCGATTCTGGAGCGAGACATGTAGCTCAGTTTGATTCTTTGTTGTTTTTTTAAATTTTACTTTGTGTGTATGAGTATTTTGCTTGCATGTATGTTTGTGCACCATTTGTGTGCCTGGTGCCCAAAGAGGCTGGAAGAGGGCTTTGGATCTCCCGGAACCAAAGTTACAGACAGTTATAAGCTGCCATAATGGTGCTGGGAATTGAACCTGGATCCTGTGGAAGAGTAGCCAGTGCTTTTGACTGCTGAGCCAGCTCTTCAGCCCTACAACACTATGGCTTTTAAGCATAGAGTACAGGCTAGACAGAGACTTCAGAAAGAAGCAAACCCTGTCTACAATCCTCCTGTGAAAGTTCTATGCACTGGAAATGCTAACAGTGACTGGGAATGGATTCATCAGTCTCTGATGAACTGTTCACATATGATCCAAGGCCCACCATGTGGGTAGTGGCCCCTAAGAGCCCTAAAGTCCCCCAGAGCCTTTGGCCTGGGAACCTTGTTCCAGGAAATAGACAGGAACTTTAGAAATTCAGTCATTTGCTTTTGTTTTGAGCCTCAGAGGAGAAGGGACTCCATGACACTGAGCCCTTCATCTTTACCTAGGCCTCTAAGATGGCCACATACCAAGTTGTGGAGCTTCGGATCCTGACCAACTGGGGCCACCCCGAGTACACATGCATCTATCGCTTCCGGATGCACGGAGAGCCTGCCCACTAGCCCTCTGAGACTGTGTGCCTGCTGCTAGCCACCTGGGAGGCTCACCCTTCCCAGCATCCCCTGCTCTGAGAGTAGGTGCACAGCGCTCTACCACTGCTCGCACATGCTTGATCTGCGCTGACTTCCACGAGCAAGAGTGAAGAGGCAGCAGGTGCAGGAGTTCCCTGCACAGCCACGCAGCTGGAGGTCATCAACAGGCTCCCACGCCTCTCTTAGTCCCCTCTCTAGAGCTAGGCGCCTACCAGGGTGTATATATGTAGCATACATTGGGGGACGGAGGGTCAGGAAGCGAGACTGTATTTGGTGGAGGGACTGGCACCAAGGACCTCCTGGTAGATGCCAAACCATAGGCATACCAAGCCAGAACCCCAGGGAGGTGAGCTGGGGGTCATGTGGCCTTTTAGGACTGTGCTCAGCACTGTGAAGCTGGGACTATCCCTGGCAGGCACCTAATAAAAGACTCAGAGGCTGCTGTGCTCTTCCAGCATGGCAGGTACCGTGGCCCACAGGGCCCTGGGGTTTCTTGCATCCTGGAGGGTACCAATTCCTGTGTCTCTGAAGACTGCTGTCTGTGCCAACCTGAAAAATCCCCAGTGCTGGGGACCATTGCTTTTCCTCCTGACACGGGGTAAGGGTCTATTCTGTACTCCATTCCTGCTATATCCTGCCTGTGCTCCAGAGCAAGCTTTCCATTTCCCCAGGGGAGGACTAGGCCTGTCTTTTGGGGCCATTCCATCAGGGTAGCCTAGAAGGGGGAGAAGATTTCGTGGGTTCTCCTGGACCAGTGCCAATAGCCATGGTGTGGTTCAAGGTGTCAGGTGGAGGGGCTACACTACCCCATGCCCATCTAATGAGACCCTAGTGAGGACCCTGCACACTCTAACTCCTTGGGCTCTCAGCTCTTGCTTAGATTCTGTTTCCTTTCTGGTTCCTTCTCTATGGGGGCAGTTGGGTTAGGGGCTGGGAGGGAGGCTGGCAGAAGTTTCCTTGTGTGGGGAGAAGGGGCTTTTAGGCATAATGGCCCTGCTATATTATTACATAGAGAATTCTCAAGGTCTGTTTTTTTAACTGAAAAGCTACAGGCTTGATTCCTAGCCCCATTCTGAGGGGCATCAGCTGTTACTGTTTCTAGTTCCTGGTCTCCAAGAGGGGCTTGGACCTGACCTATGGAGAGGGCCAGGGGGATGCCAGGCAGGGGCAAGCAGAGGCCCTGTTAGGAATTCTGGCAAAGTGGCACCCTGTACAGCCCTGCCCTCAGGGCTTGTTTTGCGCTCTCCTGTCACAAATGCTGCACTGTTGATTCTTAATTTTTTTAAAAACATCTCCAGACTCTTAATTTATGCCTATGCAAAAAATAAAGGATGCCCAGGATCAGTGGATTGTGCTGCTTTTCTGGCTGTCACAGAGCAACTCTTGGGGGCTCAAGGCACTGAATTCTAAGTACCCAGAGACTTAGTCCTAATGCTCAGAAACTCAGGCCTTTGGTTAAAAACTACTGGGGTGAACTTGGAACCCCAGCTAAGGTCCACTCCAGTGCTTCTGCATTGGAAGGCTGGCAGGAGGAAGTGAGATGGCATTAGGAGCTGTCAATGCCGCTGTGAAGGAGGAAGGCTTTCCTGTCTCCGAGGTTAAACAGAGGTAAACAGAGGGAGGTCTCAGGCTTAAGGTGTCTCCTGAAGGGTCAGGATGTGCCAGGTCTTGGGGCCCTGATGGCTGCCTAGATTCTGTTCAGGGTGCTTCACCAGGGCCGAGGTGCCTCCTACTGACCATCTGGGCATTTTGCCCAGAGCTGACCTTTGCCATGCTGAGAGAATAAAAGCAGGAACTGGTCAGAAGGGAGGAGAGGGCATTGGCTGGAGTGTAAGTTGGCCCAGAGTCCAGGGACACTGGGTCTGGACTCACACCCCTTTCCACAAAACAGGTATCAGTATGGAGGAAGAGCCCCAACAAACAGCCCTGTAACTTGCCACATATCACCAGGCTCAGTGTCTGCCATCTGTCCATGTTCAAATCCTCTGGGCCTCTCAGAGACTGAGCCTCATATCATTGTCTCCCCAATCCCAGCCAAACGATCCCTGCACCACGATCTGTTACATCATCTCAGTGCCAGACACCAATGAGTCTGGACAGATGCCTGCATGTGACGTGAGGACCTGGCCACCCTATCCCACTCCCCTCTACAGCCTTGAGCCTAGAAAAGATGCTGCACACTCAAGTTGTACACAGAAGGCTGGGCCTTGCCCTTATGAGACTGATAAACAACTTTATTATTTATTGACTACAAACGAGCTGGTATTTGCTCTAAATGGAGAACTGAAAGGGCTGAGTTCTGCAGGGACCTTTGTAGTCCCTATTAATGACAGTTCAACATTAAATTCAGTCAGCTCCCCTGGCCATACCCAGACCTACCTCCCTAAGGGGCTGAGGACAGAGGCCAGGGTTGTTGCTATGGCTCCTGAACGCAACAGTTTAGTGACCACTACTGCTTACAGGGCACAGTTCAGATGAAATGAGGTTCGACTGTGGCCCAAAGCAGGAAGTCAAAGCCTCCGCTATGCCACATGCCACCACGCTGTAGTCCCATCACTACAAAGGCCAGAGCCACGAAGAACAGTGGAATCAGAGGAGTGGCCTCCGGCTGGCTGGGGAAAGCTGCAGGGCAAGGAGGAACTAATGCCGCTGGGGACAACCCTTCCCTGAGCTTCAGGGTCCTCCACCTCAGAGACAGCAGCAGGAACATCCCGCCAGGGTGAGCAAGCCACCCACAGCAGCACACACTGCGCTCAGACTGTCCAGAGTACCCAACTCCCTCCCACTCAATAAATCCACACATTCTGGAGGCAGGGGACTATATGATGAGGAGAGAGGGGTTCAAAGCTGGCTAGTGAAGTGAGGCTCCCGGAGGCCCTACTCCCCTCTCCTGCCACAGGTGCACGGGGCAGGCAGAACCAGTGTCCCTGTGGCAGCACCTCCATCTCGAGGGCTGGGCAGGGAACATGAGACCGTCAACTTAGAACGAACTTTTATTGTGAATGCTGGTCTGGTCAGTCCATGGCCATGGGGCAGTGGTAACTAGGAACAGCTGGAAGGAAGGGAAGGGAGGTAAGAGCAGTCAGGAGCAGAGGACAAAAGAGAGCTTGGTAGGGGTGGTGGGGCTGAAGAGGGACCCAGCCAGCTGGGCATCTGTCCTGGCTGAGAAGGAGCACCCCAGCGTGAGGGCGTGGTACAGGGCTCACACTGGTCTGGGCATCCCACCTTACCCCACCCCACCCCAGCAGCAGTGCTTTTGAGGGTCTTAGAAGAGTCTCCACTGCCATTTGCCTTTGCACACCCCAATTGGGACATCTGGGCTCAGACCCTTCACTGCTGTAATGCCACGGCTATAGCAGCTACGTTGGGGTGACGTGGAGAGGAGGGCTTCTAGTCCTGGTTTAACTCCCTCCCTGACCAAAAGGAGGTACTACAAAACCTGATTCCAGGAAGGCCCAGACCCAGTCTAATACCCCACACTCTGAGGCTCAGCCAGAGATCTAAGTGGAAACAGGAAGAGCCTCCAGCAGGTATGGAAGCCAGAGCAGCCAGGGCCAGCCAGGCAAGCCCAGGATTGTCTCCAAGGGTAAGCCCACCCAGTTCTTTGGATCCATGGCAATGGTCAAGAGTCGGGGTGGCGGTCCTACAATGCAGTGGCCACTCCCTCCACATGTCACAGGTTCCACTGGAGAGCTTTTGGCATTACCTGCTTGGGAGTTTAGGAGGGTAAAGGAGAGATGGGGAGGCCACCACTTTCTGTTAAAGTCCCCAAGTCTTAGATTGGGGGATCCCTGCTCTGACAAAAGCTACAAAGCCCAGAGGTCAGTCCCACACAGGGGCTTCCAGCTAAGACGGGTGATTGGCCAGGGAAGACAGGTGCCTTGGGCTCCTGAGGGTCCCTAAAGGCTCTGAGGATCTCATCGAGACAGATACAAATGGATGGAAGGACAGGCAGGCAGTCAGCTCTTGGAGGATGGTAGCCAGCCAGAACTGAAACAAAGGCTGACAGGGTCAGCTGCACTCCTGCACACGCCCCCTACACACGCACGCACGCACACTATAAGGAAGAGACAAATATATAATAAAAAGAATAGAAATTAAGGGCCCAGATGTACGAAAGATGTGTAAGGGAGGAGGCAGGCGGGAGACGGTCAGTCCTCAGACATCTAGTCCCTCCTCTTATAAATTACAATCCCCCTGGAAAATGGGGGTGTGGCAACAAGGATGCTCTGGCTGTGGGCTGTAGTGGGCGGATGGCGGTCAGAGATGCTCTGCCCAGCTGGTGAGCAGTGGCCAGAGTGAGGATCCCATGGGTGGTCAAGTGGACCAGGGGAATATTCAGCAGCTGCCGGCAGGAGTCACACAGGCCCCCTGGGACTTCACCTTGTGGCGCTGGCCCCCTCGTCGCCGGCCCCCACTGCTGGGCTTGGGCTAAAAGAAAGAAAGCAGGCACTGAGAAATGATGTCCTCTAAAGCAGGGCCAGGCAGTGACCATGTGGTAACCTAACTTGCACAGGAGTTTACAAGGGGAAATGGAGTCTTCCTGCAGGCAGGAGATATGTGTGGCAATGGCATGGCAGAGGAGCACAAAGGGAAACACGATCAACATGCGTCACTATTAACTGGGAAAGGGGCTCAGAGATAACAGAACGGGCTGGGGGGTAACACCAGAAGGAAGGAGGAAAAGGGAATTGGGGAGTGGGTGGAAGAGAGTGAACAGTAGTCCTGTGCAAGAGCAGCAGATACAGAAGCCTCCTCTAACAAGACCAGAGAGACAATGACACAAACAGGCATGGAGAGAAGGGTACTAGGCCTCTGTTAGGTCGAGAAAGAACTGGAAAGGACAGGCAGGTGAGCCGAGAGTCTGATGCACACGCAGGCAGCAGGACGCCCAGTGAAGGCCACCTCCCTCACACTGGGAGAGGTGCGGAGGGGCCTTTAAGGCCGTGTCTCAGTCGTGTTGGATCTCAGCCACACCAGCCCCGGCACACCCACATTACTCCACTATGAAAGGGAGACCTTGGCAGGATGTGGTGGCTCACACCCGTGATCTCAGCATCAGAAGAGCCGAGGAAGGCAGCCTTAGACTACCCTCCTAGTGAATGGGTTTCGGGCCAGTCTGCCCTACAGAGTGAGACCCCGTCTTTAAAAAGAAAAAAATCAAAACAACAAAAGGGGAACCTTGACATTTTCTATTCTGCTTTATTTCATTAAAACCAAATGCCAATCAGGACCAACTGAATTACCAGCCTTGCCTCTCACAACCTTGCTGGAGGCCATAAGAAGTTCTACTTACCTGTGGCTGGAGACCACTGGATGCAGCAGCCTGTGCAGTCCCGAGAGAAGCAGCTTCATCTCCAGGTGGAGGGGCCCCTGCTGCTGGCACACCAGATGGACCTCCTTCTTCTCGTTTGGTCAGAGGACCCTTTTTTGTGGACTGCATTTTAATCTGCTGGGGTTTGGAGTTCATGGGGGAGTTGTTGGTTGTCTGGAGGAGCTGTGGAGATGAAGAAGGTAGCCTGAAGTCAGAGTTGCCTGCTTGATTCTGGGTGAGGCAAATAACAGGAAGGCCATCCTATGAGGCGGAGCAGAGAGGCTTTCCCACGCCCACTCTGATGCCAGGACCACTGTAGCCCTGGTCCCAATGCTCATGCCCTGTCTCTCCCTGCCTGGAAAGGCTCAGCCCTTTCTGGGTCCAGCTGCTAATCCTGCAGAACTCTGTGAACCTCTGTCACCGTACACTGAGCCCAACTCCTGAGCCAAGGTCTGGGCTGCCCACAGCCTGCTTTGGCCCACATTTTAACTTCAGGCCCCCTGAAGAAACAAAATAAACGCCTGTCAGAAATCATAAAAGCTACTGACTCAGAACCTTCCCTGTGGTCCAAGCTCAATCTCCAGCACAGTAGGAAGAAGATGGTCTGGGTTCCACAGGACACCAGAGTAGGTGCTGGAGCTCTACCACACTGCCGAGACGCCCAGATCCTCCAGGACAGGCTGAGGGACGCTTCTCAGGAGGAAAAGCCAGCCTCAAGTTCATTCCAGTCTCAGAAATGGAAGTCAGATCTTCCTCTATATGAGGCAGGCTTCAAATACTGCCAAATGTCCTATCCAAGACCCTGGTGAGGACTGAGGCAGGCAAAAGGTACCTCACCAGGGTCTTGGGCATCCTGCACGGAGGTGGATTCCTTTGGGGTAAGTGCTGGGTATCATAGGGAGCTCCAAAGGAATCCACCTCCCTGTAGGATGCTCTCAGGCATAGTTCCAAGCAAGCCCCAGGACTCAAGACAATCCTGGCTCCCCAGACACTGTCCCACTGCCTCCTGTGAGGAGCACCACACCCAAATGCCACTTCTCCTTCAAGACAGCCTCTGAAACAAAACAGGACACCTACAGATAGCTCAGTTCTGCCAGGGCAGGGACCATGCCCCTGTCCTAGAATGAAGACCACTCCAGGGTTCTCAAGAGGAACTTGTGGTGCTCGTGGTTACTGGACTAGAGCAAACTCAAGCTTCCATGGGCAGGTGAGGTTACCTCAATCATACCTTGGTGATGGTGCCAACAGCCTTGGTGCGACCTTCCCGGAACACCAGCCGCTGGTCTATATGCAGGTACTCAGGGGTCTTGATGAAGCGGAAGTGGACAGTGGCCTTGTCTCCTGTGCGCAGACAGTCTTTATCCATGCTCAAAATGGTAGCTGTCTGCCGGATGCTCCCACAGTGTACTGCCAAGAGAACCGGAGTCAGGAAATGCAAGACCTATGCTGTGGCCTCAGGCTAGAGCTGTATCTCCAGGGCAGGGCAAGAACTGACAGTTAGATACAGCAGGGAAGCCTATTTTCAGATATGTTTTATTTTTTTAGTTTTCAAGACAGGGTTTCTCTGTTGTAACTCTAGCTATCCTGGTACCCAGGCTGGCCTCCAATTCACAGAGATCTGCCTGCCTCTGCCTTCCGAGTGCTGGGATTAAAGATATTAAAGGTATTAAAGATTAAAGGTATTAAAATGCTGTGCACCACCATCCAGCTACTTTCAGATCTGATCCTGCCTCCTCCCCATCTCTCCCTGCCAGGCCTACATGAGTCCCTGAGTGCCTGTGTGTATGTACATCTACCTTCCCACAGGACTGTTCCTAGCACCAAGATTTTACTACCAGGCACACAGCAATGCTCAATAATCCTGGCTGAATGAATACTGGCACGTGAGGTCCCTGAGGACAGGTCTGGGTCTCACAGCATCTGTAGGACTGAACAACTAGTGCTGCTCAGGGGTTAAACTCAGGGAATGGCTTTGCTAAACAGGATAGAGACCTGCCTTGCCTGAAGCTGGAAACATGGCCCTTGGGTGGCTGGAGCTCCTTTGGGAGAGCGCTAGCACTGGGGCTGGTAGGACCTTGGACACCTACCCATGGCTTGGTAGCGGGGACTAATTGTGGTGGGGTGGTGGAGGACAAGGATCTCAGCTTCAAATTCCCAGGAGGCTTGGGGGTTCAGGCGTGGGGAAACCATTACCATGCCTTTCCGGATGGACGAGCGCTTTATCTGAAAGGGAAAGGAGAACACGGAGCTCAAGGACCATGGTGTCTCAGGTTTACCCAGCCTTGATCGATCACGCTCTAGGAGTGGGAACCACTCCAACTCAGCCCTGCCTTTACCACCATCTACGGCAGACAGTACAAGGCGGCCTCAGTGCTGTGCAGCGAGCTAACACTGCTAGAGGGAGGCAGGAAGACTGCACAGGAACTCAACTCAGCCTTCCAGCTTCTGGGCTTTAAAGGATGAGCCAGGAGCACAGGCAAGCAAGAAATCAGAGAATAACCTGACCTCTGGAGAAGACAAAACTCACCCCACTTTTCCTAGTCATTTTGGCTTACAGGAAGGTAAGTGACCCCAGATCTAGCACTCACCCCAAACCCCAAGAGAGGGAAGACTGTGGGGAAAGCGTATGCGGCACAGATTCCATCCATCCTAACCTTACAGAGGATGGTGCTATGCATAGGAGGGATGCTCCTCTCCATTGTACTGTGAGCAAGTGACAACTGCTCAGGCCACAGAGGCAGGAGCGGAGCCAGGACACAGGCAGTCCTGGCTTGGAAAGCTTACAAGCTGTGGGCCTTGGTCTCCCTCTCCGTGAGAATAAGGTCAGTAACCCCCACCTCGCAAGTAGCCACAAGAACCTGAGAAAGTAAAGTTCTTGGCCCAGACTTTACTAAGTTCAAGGAGAGTTTCTGGAATTATCTTCACTCACCTTCTTCAGGGCAAAGGAGGCTGTCTGGCCGCCCCGCACCTCCTTGACAGGCATGCGCTTACGGTGGATGGACTTGACAGCGATGGACAGGAAGTTACCCAAGGGGTCTGGGCCCAGCAGCAGCGTGTCATTCAGCTTGATGAGACCTCTCAGTGTGGTTCCGGACACCACTGTTCCCACACCCTGCCAAGGAGAAGAGCCAGCCTAGTAAGCCCGTTCCCACCACGGACTCACTCATTGAGGTTAGAGTAGTTAGTGCCCACCAGCCAGCACCCTGTGCAGTCCTACCCAGAGCACTCACGGGGACAGAGTAGGTATCATCTATCTGGAACTCAGCAGGCTCCTCCTCCCTGTAGCTGGTGCGGGGGGATAGGAGGTTGAGGAACATCTTGAGCAGATCGAGGTTCTCGCCTGTAACATTGGAGATCTGGAATATCGGGCACATCCTAAATAGAGGGGGAACAGAAAAAAAGAGGTGCTCAGGTAGTCAAGACCTCCTGTCAGTCACCTAGTCCCTACTCTTCAGAGTTACTTACTTGTAATTCCTGACATCAGGAATTGTACATTCCTCTAAGTACCTTCACAGATTAGGGACTCAAAGGAGCTGGAGTGGGGCTGTACACCTGAAATACAGCCCCTCGTTGGACAACCGGTGGTACTGAAGACAGCACCAGGTTAGAGAAACAGGCAAAATGCTGGGCTGCTCTGAAGCACACACCAAGTCAGGAGGCAGGTGTCAACGAGGCCCTGGCTCTGGGCAAAGGAAAAGAACAACTATCACAAAAGATGACCTTGAACCAATGAGCTGAAGAGCCTTGGACTGTGCTCAAGTCTACATCTAGAATCTAGATGCATTAACATCTGGAGGAAGAGCCTAGAAGAACAAATGTCCAATAAACATTTATGAAATGAAAAGACTCATTGAATAAATGCCAAACTGACCTGTGATTAGAAAGCTTTTTAAAAATAGTATAAAAAGTCTGAGTCATAAAAAGACAGTGTTCCACCAGCTGGGCACAGGCTGGTGCCCTCTATGCTCTTGAGTGCCAGCACCCAAGCACCCTCTGTGGGAGTGTGAGGGTTAATCTTGATCGCCAACTTGACTGGATCTAGAATCAACTAAGAAACAAGTATCTGAGTGGGGCTGAGGCTATTTCTGGGAAGGAGCAATAGAGTAAGGAAGCCCTCCCCCAGGATGGACAGGAAGCCCTAGTGGTGTTCTGAATGACAGCTCCTCTAGGAGCGATCAGTTCAGAGCACTGGGCTCAAATATGAGGAAGTCTAAGACAGAAGGCTGGTGGTGGTGCACACCTTTAATTCCAGCACTTAAGCGGCAGAGGCAGGCAGATCTCGATTTTGAGCTCAGCCTGGTCTACAAAGTGAGTTCCAGGACAGCCAGGGTAAGTGGGGAGACCCTGTCTCAAAGAATCAGCAATCAAACAACAACAACAACAAAAAGAAGGCTAAGAGAGAAGCAGAGTTGCTCTTGCCTGCCCACCGTTGCTCCTCACTGGTGAGTGCACCCACTGTTACTGCCACCGTGGCAGTCTTCCTTTACTGACATCACAACCCAGTTTCTTTGGCCTTGCAACATGAACTAAAGGCCAGCAGCCCTCCGGATATCCTTGAGGCTGTCAGCTCCAGACTGGAACTAATGAGGCTTGTGGATGAAGCAGCCATGGAGTTCCCAGCATCTCCATCAAGCAGACAGCCACTTGGACTATTCAGCCTGCATCACACAAGCCAATCTAATATATCCCGTGAGGTATACATTCATTCCATCCGTTTTGTCCTTCTAGAGAACCCTGGTTCATCCAGGAAGTTAATAACATCCCCATTTCCCAGGTAAGGATGATGTCCCAATGGGGATTCCAACCTCAGAGAGGCAGGCAAATGATTCGGAATGTGAGCCACCCAATACAGGCTCTGAGCAGCTCTACTGACCTAGGAGACTTTGTGCAAAGACAGAACCTTCCACTTCCTCCAACCATGTCCAAGAGACCTCATGCTTGACTGGCTGTTTCAGGCCTATTGCTCGCTGTGGCCTGATGGCAAGGGCACCTGCTTAGGAGCATGTGCTTCCCCACCGTTACCCTGCCCCCATTACCGCTCAGAGCTGAAGTTGGAGGCTGTGACAATCACATCATCCTTGCTCTGCACCAAGACAGGGATCTTCCGGCAGCCTGGTGACTTCAGCAGGCGCTGT
Source organism: Cricetomys ansorgei (assembly GCA_026225945.1). Taxonomy (NCBI): domain Eukaryota; kingdom Metazoa; phylum Chordata; class Mammalia; order Rodentia; family Nesomyidae; genus Cricetomys; species Cricetomys ansorgei. Next base: position 76,409 of record JAMJFZ010001426.1, read on the forward strand.
AGCAGCTTCAGGGTTTCTTAAAGGGTGAAACGGAACAGAATTAGGGGACACAGCCTTCTCTCTGGCCAGACTTCCAGGGTAAGACGGGTGCACTCAGTACTGATGCAAGCAGGAGACAAAGACAGACGGACCAGTGTTAAATGCCACAATGCCTGGAGAAGCAAAAAGGAAGATCAAAGCTGGGCGGACACACACCCTGGTGTACAAGAGCACAGGTGGGCCTCTTTTCTAAGGCTGTGAGTCCACACATACAGAAAATGATTTGGGTTCCTGAGGACAGTGTTCTTCCCACAATGCTCTGCATCCTGGAAGGTCTTATCTTAGGAATATCCTGGGCATTTACAAATCTGCAGAGACCCTCCTTATGAGACCTTCTATTGGGACAGTGCTCTGTCCAACCTGCAGCACCAAGGAAGAGGTGCAAAGGCCTAGTCCCAAGGCCTGTGTGGAAGCTTTGGTGGCTAAAGGCCACCAGACCCCCTGCCAAAACTCCTTCACACACAGTCAGCTTCAGTGGTACAGTTCAATGTCTGCTGATGGGGACATGGAGGAGCAGATAGGGACTTCGTAGATCCTGTACTTGGAACTAGGAGGGAAAAAGAACAGGGAAATTCTAGGCTCTGCTCAGATCAACAGCTAAACAGGAGAGGAAGAAGAAGACTCGGCTGATGGAAACTGAGGCTGAGGTCTAGCACAGACAAGGATGCAGAAGGTGCCGGGCTGAAGCTCCGGAGCGACCACCTGAAGTGCAGCGCCAACAACCCCGAGGCTGCTGCAGCCGGAGGCCTCACTCACCTTGAAGAATGTTGGCAGGACACATGTCAATCTTGGTGACTACCACAAAGACAGGTACATTGAGTGCCAGTGCCAAGCCCAGGTGCTCCTTGGTCATTCCCACGATGCCAGCATTGCTGCCGACCTGCCCCAACAGAAAAGGAACTATCAGAACAAGGGAGAGACTGCTGCTGGGTTGACAGGGGACTCCAGCCTGTTGGTGAAAGCTGGCCTGGATGCAGCTCATTTAACTGAGCCCTGGTGATGGGGCCTTACACCTGAAAAGCAGGCCCCAAAAGCAGACAAAGCCTGCAACCCCAGGCATTCAGAAGTCTGAGTCTGAGGCCTGCCTAGACTACAGAGAACTTTCAGGGCAAGCATGGGAAACTCAGTGATACCTTGTCTGGGTGGAAAAATTAAAAAAAAAAAAAAAAAGATTGGAGATGTAATACCACCAGACCCAAGGTTCAATTCCTAGTACTGCCAAAAACAAACCCAAACAAACAAAAAATCAAATCAACAACAAAAACCCCGAGGGGTGTTGTAAACAACAACACCAGCCGAGAGAGTCTGGGAAGCACAACCATCTCCATTCCCCAAAGCGCATTCAGTTTAACAGCTTTGGTCTTCAGTTAACATGTCTGTAAAACAGGGCTAACCTCTTCTACTTTAGACGGTCACCTGGTGTTTGACATCGTAATGGACACTTGCCAGTATAAGCACAAAGTATCTCTGGAGCTGGAGCTATGGCTCAGGGGTTAAGAGCACCGGTTGCTCTTCCAGAGGATCCAGGTTCAGTTCCCAGCATACACAAGGTAGCTCACAACTCTCTACACTTCTTGTCTCTGGGTATCCTGGCACTGGGCACACATGTGGTACATAGACATACATGCAGGAAAAACATCCAGACACATAATTTTTTTCATTTAAATTTTAAAAATTATCGTTAGTGTGTGTGTGTGCATGCATGTAGCCGTCACACATGTAGCGGTCAGAAGACAACTTGGTGAAGTCAGTTCTCTCAGTCAGTGCCCATCTTTGTGGGCACTTTCAGACCACTAGGCTTGTTTGGCAAGCACCATTACCCCCTGAGCCAGCTTCCTCACCCTCTAAACCCTTCTTAATAGCCACAGGCCCAGTGACCTCTATGGGCTTCCACAAGGTGCCTTCTGGACAGGTTTCCTCAGTCAAGAGAGTTGGTGGCTTTCCTGCAAAGGGCTTTGCAAGGTTCAAAGAAGTAAGAGTGACTGCTCTGGTTCCAGGAAGTGCAGGCCGAGATGACGGGAGTCCCTGTATACATGCTGCTCCCTCTCCTCTCCAGTTTGAGAGCTGGCCTGAGACCTCTTTGTGGGGCAATATGAGCAAGTTTTCTAGAACAGATGTGTTTACCATACTAATATTATTAGCACAGGAGCTGAGGAACCAGGAAGGCGGAGGGGCTTTGGAAGGACTGTGAGAGAAAAACTCACTCACTGTGCGCTCTCTTCCTCCGTCCCTCTCCCCTTAAAGCTGTGCATAAAGTACAGGAAGCTCAGCAGAGCACATGTGTGCATACATGAGCAAAGCCGAACCCTCTGCCCCTCTCCTTTTCAGTGATGCTAATGATTAGCTGCTTGTACATCCAATCATAATCTCTCTGGGAGCCCAGGACCAGGAAGGTCTACTTCCATTGTGCATGCCACCAGGTGAGCACAGGGCTGGCCCATAGCTTTCTCCAAAACGGGCTGTACAATGGCTGTCACATCTCCTTCCCAGGAGCTGAGGACACCACCTCAGACTCTGCTGACTGTTGTCCTTGGCTCCTCCAAGGTGCTCTTTTCCTCTTCCCCAGGCTGGTCTCAGAGGGTGCCACCTGGGGTCACTCTCTTGAAATACCCTAAGGAGCTGGTGAAAACACTTCTGCAGGCTAGTACTAAGGCCCAGGAGAAAACTCAATGCCTTTCCAAAATGATATCTCCAAGAGATGCTTTGCTTTACACCAAGAGGTCCCCTCCTTACTCTAAATGCAGGAGAAAGGTCACTGTTAAGCTGTGGAAAAGACCACAGAGCTCAGAGGACTGGGCTCCCCAAGATCCCAAACTTGCCATCTTTGCCCCAACCAGCAGGTCCCAGTCTCAGGTATCGGGCCTTTGCGTAGCACCCTCAGAGCCCCCCAAGGGAGACCTCACACTTACCATGAGCATGCAGAAGTCAGGCAAATGGCCAGTCATGCCAAAAACAGTGGTCTTAAGGTACTTCTCATGGCCTGCCAAGTCGATGAAGGTAATCACCTTGGTGGACTTCTCGCAGATCTTTGTCCATTCAAGGCTGCCACCATGGCTGTCAGGCTTGTTCACTACATTGCCTTCACTGTCAAAGCCCAGGATGTCGTTGCCCACGCTGCTGGTTCGACCAGATTCAATCTCATGTTTGTGGCGGAAGAGTTTTTGGCGGGCAAAGCCACGGCCATTGTCCAGCTCCCCGTGTGTCAGGACTCCCAGCAGTGTGCTTTTGCCAGCATCCACATTGCCCACCACGGCCACCCTGCGTGGACAGGAACCCAGTATGAGAGCTAGCTCCTATAGAGACTACCCAGCCAGAGACTGGGTCCCTCAGTGCAGGCTCACCCCAGCACCCTGGCCCAGGACGTCCCTATTCCTGGATGAGCAGAGGGGGATGTTCCTGGAGTCAGTCAGGAGTCCTAGCTCCTTCTATACCTACAACCCTAACCCTACTACTGGAAGACCCCCCCTCCCCAGTTGTAAAGGCACAGAGTATCTCCCTGGTCCTGACTTCTAGCCTCCTAAGCTGACGATTAGCTGAATAAAACGACAGAGTGGCCACAGGATGCAGGGCCGGGCCTTCTCCCTATGTCCCAGATGGAACACATAGGTATGGAACTCAGAAACACAACCATGGTCCACATACTCTCCTGTCTTAGGAAGAAGGGAAAGGCGGCAAAGTGGTATGTGCCAAGTGTCACAGGCTCTACCACAGTCTCTGTGAAGCCCCAAGTCACGCAGCAGGGGCCGGGCAAGTGTTCTGAGGCCTCCTCACCTGACCTCCAGGAAGTCATTGTCCCCGACTCGTTTCCTGACTAGGTAATCACGCACACGGCCGCCAGCTTCTTGACGCTCTCGCAAGAGGATGACATCGGCCTCTATCTGCTCTGCCATACTCTTCACTGTGGCGTAGGAGGCCTCCATGTCAGCTTCACTCAGCCCGTACTCAGTCCCATCTGGTGATAAGAGTCCAGACATCAGCAGGAGAGGGAGTCCTGACCAACCAGCCTGCCAACAAGCCAGCCAGTCAACCCTATCTAAACAGACTCCCTCCTGGCACTGCAGAACTACAGTGACAACTCAGGCACACACAGAGTTAATGCGCGACAGTGCCACAGCTTCCCCACCAAGCAGGGCACTGGGTAATTCATTCACAAGTCACCAAGATTCTCCTTGAACTTATGCCAAGCTTCTTGGGTACTGGGATTATAGGTGCCCTCAGTGAGCTCTCAGCCCCAAGGGAGAGACAAGAGAAATTAATTAATCTCAATACGATTCGAGCACTACCCTGCAGAGCTGAAGGAAGAGAAGGCAAGCACAAGCTACAGATGTGGAGGGCAGCTTTGGGTGACCCCAAACTGGTTTTTCAGAAGTACAAGAGAAAAGACACCAGAGAAGCAAGCTGGGAGTGTGGCAGACCATGAACAGTCAGGGACCAGGAAGATGCACAGTGTGTGGGGAGCAGGATGAGGTCAGGGAAAGCAGGGAAGTAGAAGCTGGTATGACACCAGACAGCAGCAAACTTCTTGCACCAAGGCTGGGTCAAGCAGGACAATAGCACGGTCAGAGCAAGGTGGGCTGGAAGACCTTCTAGGCAATATGCAAGAGGCTAGGAGCAGGAGCCCAGCAAGGGAGAAATTCCAATGCCCTAGGCAAGCAAGGAAGGCAGGAAAATGGAAGAATTGGGGGTGGGGGTTCCCCAGGTTATCTTAGAGACAGTTTTTAACTAGGATGGCTCAGGTACAGTATCTAGTCAGCAGCTAGTAAAAGAATTTGAGCCCAGGATGTAGAGGTGGGCAGGAAAAGGCTGAGCAACCAGCTGCCTAGAGTCTAAGAATAGCAATGCACTGGGTGCTTCCATGTACCACGGGGTTCAGTGCCCACCACTCCCTAAGCCCCTCCTCGGTTCCTCCTAAGCAAGCTCTATTGGCAGGGTACCCTCTTCTGTTTCACCACTCAGAAGCCTTGCCAGGCCAAGTCTGTTCCTTCTGTCTCCTCTTCCTCCAGTCCCCTAAAGCAAGCTCACCAAATCCAAGGTAAGGAAAACCACTGCCTTTTTCATTGTCTCTGCTCACCTTCTGAGCTACCAACTGTCTCCTCAATTCTTCTGGCCACCAAGGAACTCAGAAGATTAGCCACCCCTTGCTGACATTCGTCCCCAGCGCTCTGCACTGACTGGTCCTAGAAGAGCAGCCGTCACAAAACATCACCAAGCCACCCTCCAAAGGCCCTCTTCTTCCTCCAAACTCTCCACTTAGCTTCATTTTATGGCCTCAACTGTCACTGTCAAGACTTCAAAAACATTCTTATCTAGCCCTGGCCACCACTCCAAGCTCCACGCGGAACTTCCAATGTCCTGATGATAACTCCTAGAAGTCTGATATGCAGACTCACCCACTCGCCCTTCAAACAGTGCAGTAACGAAGCATGGGCACTCCCTGGAATCCTGGAGGCAGGCAGTGCTGCTGTTGCCTTTTAGTAGAAGAGCACTGACAATTCCAGCACTTGAGAAGATGAGGCAGGAGGATTTTAAGCATGAGATTCCTCTCAAAGAAACAAAAAAGAGGGGAGAGGGGAAGGAGGGAGGGAGGAAAGAAGAGCAAGGGAAACAGAAACCAGACACTTGAGGACTGGGAGGCTGAAGAGGAGTCATGGTATGACCTGAGGTCTTCGGATGCAAGCCTATATGCTTTCCTTCCCTGCCATCCCTCTCACGGTCTGACTATTCCTGCTCTCATTATCCCCATTCTAATAAGGACAATGCTCTGCTTCTGGTCACCTAACCCCAACCCCCACATCAGCCCAGTTCTTTATGCTGTTGCTCTTTTGCTGCCTAATCCAGGCCCATATTCTACTGAATAACTGGTCTTGGTGACTCTAGTCTGCGTGTCTTCTCCCTGCAACCCTCCCTATCCATCCCGCAGAGCACCCAAACATTTAAGCTCACAAAGTAACCACAGCTCTAACATTGCCACTTTCATATCAAAATCCCTGACTGACTTTCCAGAACCAACATCTCTCCTTCCAGCTCCAGCTCCTTTAAGCCTCCGTTCCACCCCCCCCATTTGACACCCCTCCCTCAGGCTCCCCATGTCAGCTTTACCCCTGGGTTCCTGCCCTGTCCTAGCTCTACCCTCACTTCTCACCCCAGTCAGCAGCTGATCAGCATGTCTCCTCTTGGCAAGATCCTATCCCTATTGGTTCTGCCCAGAGGCCCCAGAGGCATCGCCTTCCTTACAGCATTTGCCATGTCCTGCCCTGTGCCAAGGTGTTTTCAGACGCATGTCCCCCTGACTACACAGAAGCAGCTTAAGGATGGGGACCACAGCTTATCCTTTCCCTGGTGAAGAGCTTTCCTACCTCAAGTCCTCGGATGTTTGGAAAATGTAAAACAACTGAATTAAGGGAGAGTAGCTGGGCGGGGAGCAGAAGGGTTCAAAAACGCACAGCTGAGTGAGCTCTGGGACCTTCTGAGTTAGGGAAGGATGCTGTCCTCATCAGACTACCCACCTTCCCTGCCGCTTTCCAAGTCAGTTGCCAGCACAGCATGGCCTTGACCATCAGAGCGCTCATGTGGTCACGGTACACCTGTCTAGCAGGCACCACTTTCATTGTCACTACTAGTACAGAAAGGCCAGAGTCCAATCACTAAAGACCACGCCAGCTCTCATCAGATTTCTGACCTGCCAGCTCACTTACCTTTCCCACAGCATTCTTCTACTCAAGGTGCTGTGAAAGCTTCCCAGGCTTTGGGGACACAAGTCTCGGGTCTTTAGCATGGCATTCAAGAACCATAACTGGACCCTGACTACCTGTCCAGTCTCTCTGGACCCCACATTCTCCTCTCCTTACTAGAGGACATCTGGCCCTCCAAACAACCATCTCCAATGCCTCCACAGCTCTGTGCACACGGTTTCTCTGCCCACTAGTCACTGTTCATTGGGAGCAGCTCCTCTATGTGGCTGTTCCCGACTCCTACAGAGACATAACACTGTGTCCCCTCCCATGCCATCTGTCACCCCACTGATCACCAAGGTTGACTAGCCTGATCTGGCCCACTAGGCAGGTTTCTCTTCCCTCTCTCAATGCTCCATGTGTATCCCTCCCTCCAGAAGTTGTACTCAGTGGAAGAGGATCACCTTCCCTGATAGAGTTCAGTGATGGGTATAGGAAACAACTGTGTTCTCCTGCTGGACCCTCCGGATGAGCTCTCGAGTCATGACTTAGTATTTAAGAAACAATCGAGGTTCTTTTTGCAAAGCAACCTCATCAAGAATCAACAACCTGAGACCCTGAAAAACTGCCACTACTAACACTAACACTTCTACGCCAAGTGCACTCCCTGAGTTCTCACGTAACTCTCATTATGGCGCCAGGAGATGATTTGGTATTACTCATATTTTCTTAACTATTTATTTATTTTGAAAGATTTTATTTTTAATTACGTGTACGTGTGTGGGAATGTGTACATGAGTGTAGGTGTCCAAAGAGGCCAGAAAAGGGTGTCAGATCCCCAGGAGCTGGAGTTAGAGGTGGCTGTGAGCCTCCTAACATGCATAGGAACCAAACTGAGGTCCTCTGGAAGAGCAGAACGCTCTCAAGCCCTGCATTACCTACATTTTAAGACAAGGAAAAAAGTCAGCAGGTAAACACAGACCTTCCAAGCTCCAGACCCCAAACTACTGGACCATTACTGACCTGCTTCCTAAAATATCAACCTAAAATGAACACTGAAGAACATACACGTATAGAACAGTCCCCTAGATTGTGTACAAGGTTTTAATGTCCAATTTATCCATGTAACATTTCTCTGAGGAAGGTCTCATTGTCTCCATTGTACAATGGAAAGCCCTGGCGGAGGGGTGAACCACCAAGACACATGAGAAGCTGGAGATGAAGTTGACCTCTGGGGGCCTTGCAATTGATTCAGCCCTGTCTGATGCTCAACTTGTTTAGCCAGTTCAGATCTCTCTCTCTGCCTCCAAAGAATCCAGCAAAAGGAGTCACCAAGATGATTACTGGCTAATGCTAGGGGGTGTGGGAGATGGGCAAAAGAGTACTTGCCATCCTACCTTCCAAAGGAGGGTTAATTAGTTGTGAGTTCCTGGGGTGTGGTAAAATTCAGACTGCATTAAAGGACAAGAACAAAGGAGAGCCTGAGTCTTTTGGGAAGGTCAAGGCAGGAGGATCAAGAATCCAAGGGCAGCCTGGATTATAAAGCAAGACCCTATTTAAAATAAATAAGTAAGTAAGTAAATAAATAAATAAATAAATACACTCTGGGCCTTTAAAGACTAGTCCCACCATTTGTCAAAGTTGACCTTTATGTGGTTTCCAACAAACAGCAGGAAGTAACCTATGGGTTTGTCTTAAGGCAGGCCAGATACCTGACAAGCTTGCACAAGGAGCCAATGATTTATGATCACCAAGCAGATGGGCCTTTCCTGAACTTCACTGCTGCCTAGGAGCACCTGGCAATGCTGACTCCCTTCCTTCCTTGACAGGGATCTCTTAGTTTGTCTATCTATCCAACCATGTCTTCTTTTAGGTAACAGGAGCCAAAGATGAGGGGTAGCAGGAGTGGGAAGGAGAGGGGAGCCATTTCAAAGAGGGCATAGTGGGATTTAGAAACCACGCCTTGTTCCTGGTTGTCATCGAGAGGCATTTTTAAACACTTGTTTTCTCTGAGATTATATATGTGCCATCTTTCCTCCTTGGGGGCAAGGACCAGCTTTTTTCTGTTTTGTATGGTTTTCCATTGCTGGGGATAGAGTACAGGGCCTTGAACGCACACTATGTAAGCATTCTACTGCTAAGCTACAAGTCCAGCCTAGGGAACCAGATTTTAAGTATCCAAAAGAGCTTTGTAAAAGTATCAAGATTTGGACGATCTTTAACATATATGTCAAACAGTTGAAGAACAATTTTTTTTCTAGTACTGAATATTCAGCCAGGCCTTGCATAAGTTAAGCAATGAAGCATTGCCCCTGAGCTACACCTCCAGTCTTTTTTATATTTTTGAGACAGTGTTTCAGGATGGTTTAGAATTGGCCGCCATCCTGTCTTGGCCTCCTGAGTGCTAGGATCACAGGCATATACTTCCAAGCCTGGTAGAAGGCCTGTGAGAGCGCCTTAACTCAGACTCCGACTGCCAAAGAACTATTACATGCCTTTCCACAAGTCTGCTACATACAGAAAACTGCCCCAGTGATGCACCCAAGCCCAGCCTGGGCCTCTTGCAAGAAATCCTCAACAATCTCGGTTTTTATTTCAGCAAAGATAATGTCGTAATGAAGATGAAGGTAGTAAGTAGGTTATGACATTGAGGGTGTAAACTAGGGAGTGGCTGGAAGATGGGGTGGGAGGTGGACAAAACCATAATCTCATCTGGGACTCTGACATGGGGTCTGCCTTCCTCTAAAACTGGAATCTCCATTAAGATCAATAAATAGGTTGGAGGACAATAACCAGAATGGTCACAAGACTACAAGCCTGACAGGATCTAGTCGGGGCAAGGAGGGACCTCTGTTATCACAGCTGTCCAGACTGACTGGTCAGTATGGTCTGGGCCAAAGTAGCTTGATAGAAGAGAGGGTTTCTGAGTGTCTTTTCCTTAACGGCTTTAAGAAGAACCATTACAGAGACTCCGCTAGGTAGGAAACAGTGGCAATGAGATCCATGAGGAGAGCTAGAGGGGAAGACCTGCAGTTACCCAAAGCAGGATTAATTCTAGACCTAGCCAGGACTTGTGCCCTTACCTTAGACAAGAGGCTTCCTTGCTTAAAGCTTCAATTCCCTGTATGCAAATGAAGGGTTCAGCAGTGGAGAGGAAACATCTGTAGGCCCCCTAGACAAGGAACCTTGACCCCAGCTTACCCTGACCACTGAGGTAGGAGCTGGCACTCAGAGCTACCACAGTGTGGCTGTACAGGAGACACATGAGTCAAAAGTGGGGAAATGTGCTCTGTATCATTGTTCAAAACAAAGGAAAGGAAAACTATGCTCACCTGATCCCTGCCCAATGACATAAATGGTGTCTCTCCGCATCCCTCGTCCATCCTCTCCCACATCTGCCGGAGTAGGCTGTCATACTGCTCGCTCTTTGGATGAAGGGCTCACTAGGAACCAGCTAGAACAGCCAAAGCAACAGCCTGACCAAAGACCATACTAAACCCCACTAAAGAGGGCCACAGCCAAAGCTGATCACAGCCTGACCAAAGACCCTGACTAAACCCCAGAGCACCCTAATTGAACACAGCTGTGCAGCCCCTCACACACTCCCTGCCTCGTCTGAAATGGCCTTTTATGTGCCAGATGACATACTGAGTGTGTCTGCACCACACCACAACTGCCGAGGAGAGGTGCGCAGAGCCTGCCTCCTGCTGCTTCACCAGAGGGTTAGGCCCCCAACAAGGAAGACAGCCTGGCACTGTGGGAAAGCTGTTGAGCAGTGCTTTGCACCTCTACTCTGTCTTCTGCCTGCAGTGTGCAGCGGGGAGTTCAAGGACAGACTGCTCACTTCCAGTCATGCCCTCCACCCACAGGCCAGTGCTCCCATAACAACAAAAGAATTCTGTGCTACCTTGACTAAACTGTCTTGATTACTACAGTGAAACTGCCTGCAAAAGGCCATCTTTGTCAACAAAACCCTGCTGCCACCAAGGTTAGCATTAGCAGTACCATGGCTGTGTAGATCCTGTCAATAACAAAGTATCAACCACTGACTTGCGGAGGCCACAGCCGTTAGGCATGCTGGATTTCATTCTCCAGCCACTCCTGTGTGACCTTGGACAAAGAACTTAAACCTCTCTGAAGCTCGACTTTCTAGCGTACAGAATAGCATAAGAAGCATTTTTAAGTGGCTATGGTGTGTGACACAGCGCTTGGGGCGTCGGAGGCAAGAAAACTGCGGGGTTTGAAATCGACCTGGGCTACGGAATCGGACCCTGTCTCAGAACGAACGAACGAACGAACAAAAGCGTCTGAGCCAGGCCCAACTAACGACCATCACAACGTTATCTTCAGTCTTTCTACAGAAACTGCACACATCCCGCCTCCATTAATCATTAATGTTTTTTCCTTGCTGGAAGCTCTCAGAGCCTTGGTTCCCCACATTTAGCTGTAGTGAGGGTATAAACATCCTAGTGTCTACTCTTTTCAGGACTTAAATGTATTCAACCCACCCCTTCTCTCCTCCATACGGTCAACTTTTCTTTTACACACACACACACACACACACACACACACACACACTTTAATTTCAAAGTCACAAGGATTTCCCCAGCTCTGTGATGAAGTAGCAGTTCCTTACTCATGGCAATTAAATAGTCAAAAAGGTACCACCCTCTTCACAACTCTGGCCCAATTTCCCACTGTGTGCTCAGGTTTTTTTCAGCTCCCTGACTGTGTACTGACATCCAGCCAGTCCACTTCTAACATGCTGATTTGACTCATCAGAGCTGATAATTGTAACCGGATGCTGCCAGGGTTACATTGTCTCCTACATTTTGGATGGAGATCTCCCTGAGCTTGGCCACCTGTATTATGATGCACTAGACAGGACCACCACGATAAACAGAAGCTTCCAAGTGCCCAACAGAGACTAGGAGAAAGAATGGTTGGGAGTTGCTTACTTAGCCTTCAGGAAAAGGTTCTTTCCAGTTTAGAGCCAAGTTTTATGAAGTTGTGCCACCCTGAGATGTCACAAACATTTTCAAAGCCCCATAAAATCTTCTATCCAAATAGTAATCAGACAAGACCCTGCTTAGCTTCTTAGTGGACCAGACCAGGCTCGCTCAGCATAATACAGCCATAGACATC
>JAMJFZ010001427.1:0-40000 GCA_026225945.1 Cricetomys ansorgei
CGCCCCCTTCTGTTCATGAAAGTGCCTCTCCACCCTTTTTTTTTTTTTTTTTTTTTGAACAGGGTCTCAAAACCCAGACTGGTCTTGGACTAGCGATTCTTCTGTCTCAGCCTCTCCAGAGCTAGGATTACAGGCGTGTAGCTCCATGCTGAGCTAGGCGTTTCTTCTTTTTTGTCTATTCGCACCCCTCTTTCTCTGGCCCGTAGGAGCTCCGAGACCTGCAGGTGAGCGTGGAGAGCCAGCAGGTGCAGCAGGTGGAGGTGGAGGCGACAGTGAAGCCAGAGCTGACCGCGGCGCTGAGGGACATCCGTGCGCAGTATGAGACCATCGCGGCCAAGAATCTGCAGGAGGCGGAGGAGTGGTATAAGTCCAAAGTGCGAGACCCAGCCGGAGGACTCTGGGGTGGGGTGGGGTGGGGAGATGCGGTGGGAGGGAGGCCCCGGGAATGGGCGCATCCCAGCCGGGCCTGTCTGCTCCTCCGCAGTACGCTGACCTGTCCGACGCCGCCAACCGCAACCACGAGGCCCTGCGCCAGCCAAGCAGGAGATGAACGAGTCCAGACGTCAGATCCAGAGTCTGACGTGCGAGGTGGACGGGCTGCGTGGCACGGTGAGCACTCTGCTGCCGCCTGGGCGGGTGGGTGGATGCCGAAGGACTTTCCGACGGCCCCCTCTTCTTTTCCCGCCCCCAAACGAGGCGCTGCTCAGACAGCTGCGGGAGCTGGAGGAGCAGTTCGCGCTGGAGGCCGGAGGGTACCAAGCGGGCGCCGCGAGGCTGGAGGAAGAGCTTCGGCAGCTGAAGGAAGAGATGGCGCGGCACCTGCGGGAGTACCAGGAGCTCCTCAACGTCAAGATGGCCCTGGACATCGAGATCGCCACCTACAGGAAGCTTCTGGAAGGGGAGGAGAGCCGGTGAGGGGCGAGCCTACAGGACTGGGCGGGGCGGTGGGCCCTGGGGCCTGAGGAGTGACCAGGCTGTGTGCATGGCCCGCAGGATCTCAGTGCCGGTTCATTCCTTTGCCTCTCTGAGTTTAAAGACGACTGGTGAGTCCTCCAAGTCTGGCTGCCAGACTGCATCTCCCTTTTCCCTTCTGCCCCGATTGCCCTGCTGCGCTCAACCTAGATTGAGCCCTACTTGCTTATGCAGTGCGGTTCCTGGCCTTCAGGGGTGGGACTGGAGCCTGAGAGAATCCCAAGCCTTTCCGGGTCTTCTCCCCTTTCTCCAGTGCCCGAGGTGGAGCCGCCCCAGGACAGCCACAGCCGGAAGATGGTTCTGATCAGGACTATTGAGACCCGGACGGGGAGGTGAGACAGATCCCTTGATCCGGGTCTCCATTGTCTCTGATGCTTCTGAGCCTCGATCTGGCCCGGCTACAGATCTTAGGGTTTTGAGGGTTCGTGGTTCTTGAGAGACACACTAGATAAATGTGTGTCTGTGTATCTGTATGCGTGTGCACACTGTGCCATGTCTTACGTGGAGCTGGGAGGGCTTTCGGGAGTCAGTTCTCTCCCTTTACTGTGAATTTCAGGGATCAAACTCAGGTTGTAAGGTTTGTGTGACAAGTTCCTCTACCCATGGAACCAGGGAGGGGTACCAGATAGAAGATGAGCAGATAAACTGCAGCTTTGGCAAGCTATGCCAGGACGGGCCCAAAATGATTCCGAGGAGGGGGGTGCTGAAGTTTCCCCTTGTGTGTCTTACCCCAGCAGGTGGTGACGGAGTCCCAGAAGGAGCAGCACAATGACCTGGACAAGTCTTCTATTCACAGCTACTGAGCCCTCATCCTTGCCCTGACCCTGACCGGAGCCTACTCCTCAGCTCAAACCCTAGCACTAGTCCCCGGCCAGCTCCCGCCCCTGCATGTGGCATGAGCCCCTCCTGCCCGCCAGCCTGCCAGTGGCTGGGCCTCTCCCTGCCCCCACACATAGATGTGACCCATAGATTTCCGTCCTTGTAAGAGGCAGGTAAAGAAGCCCAGGATAGCAAACCTGCTCAAGAATGATCCCATGGTCAGTGGGGTGGGCCAGAGTGTGAGTCTCACTCTGAGCCAAATAAAATTGCTACTGAGAGACACCCCCTCATTTCATTTGTCTGGGTCTTTCTTCCCTGAGTCTCATTTTCTTGGCACCTATGGAGTGGGCTCTGTTGGGTTTTTTCAGACCTTTCTATTCCTTCTCATCTTAAAAAAAAAAGAAGAAGAAAGAATCTTTGTATGTAGCCCGGGCTAGCCTTGAACTAACTTTCAATCCTGCCTCAATGTCTCAAGTGTTGAGATTACAGTCAAGTGTGACTATGTCCATCTTACTGGGCTCTGTGTGTGTGTGTGTGTGCATGAGTGTGTGTGTGTGTGTATATGTATGGGGGGCACCCCTGCACTGCGGTGCCACTGTGCTCATGTGGAGGAGGCGGAGGACTGTTTTCAGGAGTCAGTTATCTCCTTTCACTGTGAGTTTCAGTACCAAACTCAGGTCAGAAGATTCGTATGACAAGTGGTGTTACCTGCTGAGCCATCATGCTGGTCCTTATAGGCATTCTGGAGGACAATATGTTGCTATATTTCTGAGCCAATCTGGAATTTACTCTGTAGCTCAGAGTAGCCTCAGATTTGTGATAATCCTCCTCGGGGCTAGGATTACAGGTAAGCACCCCTCTGGCCACGCCCCCTCAATGCCCGGTCCCCCTGGATGTGCTGAATGTCCATTCCCCTCTCCTGAGGACAGCCCAAGTCAACACGTCCGAACAGGGCTCCCTGAGATGTAGTCATGCCCTCCCCCTGGGCCCGCCCTGGAGAAGACATTGGAACTTCTCTCAGTAGAGCCCACCTTACCCACTTTTTTTACTGTCATTTTTGAGACGGGGTCTCGGGAAGCCCGTTGCCTTTGAACTTACTACACAGTTGTTGCGTGACACTGGGGAGATGTGAACAAATGTGTACTCATCCCAGACATGGAACTGATAACAAAGTAACAATATCACCAAAGTTCAGCATGGTGAACTGTTGTATTTAAAAAAAAAGTCCCACCCATGGCTTCCGGGTTCCTCGAGGTAGCTCCGGGCTGGCTGGCTGGCCAGTTACAGCAAGGCAGACTTCAGGTGGGAAGCCGCACGGGAGAATGGTTCTGTGGCTTACCCATCTGTGTGGCGTACCCATCTAGTCTTAGATCGGAAAGATCTAAGTCTGTGAGTTGGCAAGATCTGTGAGTCAGCCATTCTCGAGAGCCAGGGACAGAGGCCTTGCAGTCATTTATTAAGGAAGGGCGTACATATTTATAGCCAGAGGAATGGTTCCTGTACCCCAGGAGCATCGGTGGAAGCTCATTAGTTAGGACAGGCAGTCCCACTTGCATATTGGGGTTACAGCTTAGGCTTAGATATTTCCTGGGAACCAGAGGGATAGACCTTATACGGAAGGGTTTAGTTGCAACTCCAGGATAAACATACTCTGCCAGATTGTGTGGCCGTTGGAAGGGGACGGTGTTTTGCTGTGGCTTGTCAGCTGTCAGGGACTGCGGAGGGGAGGGGCCGGATTCCTGCCAGCTCTTCAGAATGAGAGCCTGGGGTTCTGAGCGCCCTCTACCCACTCAGCTGCAACAGCCCCTCAGTGAGCCACTGAGTTTATTGGAGTCACTTGCAGGGGTATGAGTGATGGACATATAGACCACTTAAAGGCAGCTGTACCACCAAAGGCCCGCCCACATGGGTGAGAACTTGCAAAAGTCAGGACCCTGTTTACACAACGTGCAGGCAGCTGACAGGTCAGAGTCCCTACTGTCTACGTAAACGTAGGGAGGGAGGAGCCTGTGAACCTGGGAAGTTTCAGAGATTTCCAGAAATTTCTGAGTTCTTTACTTCCCGATCTTTTTTATATTATTTTTTAAATTAGTGTTTATTTGTATGCTTGTGCACATGAGTGTGGGTAGCTGAAGAGGCCAGAAGAGGGCATCGGATCTCCCTGGAGCTGGAGTTACAAGCTATTGTGACCCTGTGTGCTGAGAATGGGATTCTGGTCCTCTGGAAGAGCAGGGCGCACTCTTAACTACGAGTCTTTTCTCCACCCTCACTTTCTGAGCCTCAAGAAGCCTCCCTAACACTTCCTGCTTCTGCTTCTTCCTCCTCCTTGTCCTCTTCTTCCTCCTCCTCCTCCTCTTCTTCTTTTCAAGACAGGGTTTCTCTGTGTAGCCTTGGGCTGTCCTGGAACTCACTCTGTAGACCAGGCTGACCTGTAACTCAGAGATCCGCCTGCCTCTGCCTCCCAAATGCTGGATTAGAGAAGTGTGCTGCTCCACTCCACATGGAAGCCTGTTTTTCATGCTTGGCTTTTTTTTTTTCAGTACTGGAAATTGAACCGGGACCTCGCACACTCTAGGCACACACTCCACCACGGAGCTACAGCCTCAGCTCACATCTTAACTCTCAGATTTGGTCCTCCCCTTCCCCATCACCCATCATTCCCTGCTTGGGCTACACGACCTCCTCTATCAGTGGCTTCCTCCCATGAATTTGACCTCTCACCCATCTACACCTACTCAACATGCTTGGGCAGCAAGTCAGACCCTGCCATTGCCTCCCACCACTGTTTGAAATGTCTGTTTCCAGACTGTCCTTCAGCTCCTGTCCTGGGCCCTAAAGCCAAAGCTCACATGTGGACCTAACATTGCTTTCTTGGGAGTTAGAGTTAAGAGCACTGGCCAGTCTCAGAGAGGGCCAGGATCTGCTTCCCAACACCCACGTGGTAATTTAAAGCTGTTTGGAACTCCAGTTCCAGAGGAGCTGATGATGCCCTCTTCTGGCCTCCACAGGCACTGCATACATATGCCGCACAGACATGCATGCAGACAAAACATCCATACACAGAAATTAAAAAAAAAAAAAAGATTGCCTTCTCTGTTTAATCACCGTGCCAGGTTCAGTGAACAAGCCAGGGTCTATGGTCTGGAGTGGCTTACATCCATCCTGCAGCTAAATGAGTAGAAAGTGCCAGCCTCCTGCCGATCACCATCTGGGAAAAGCACAGGGGTGTGGCACACATGAGGAAGAGCCCTAGCCCAGCCTTGCAGCATGGAGAGGGCTATCAATGGGGTGATTGGTGAGTGACTTAACTCCGAACCAAGCAACCAACATCTTGGGGAGTTTAGCTGTACCACCTTGCAAAAAAACTATTGCAGCTGGCCTTGTGAACAGTTTGCATCCTCTCATAGAGGGCCAGAGGCCCTCACTTAATAATCCTCCTGCTGTATGCAATTCTGCCTTAATTGCACGTGGCCACAGAGAAGGGCTAGAGTCTGTGGACTGGGAAAGACGGGGTGAGGGGAGTGGGATCCATCCATGTGGCTTCCTGGAAGCCCTTATTCCTGATGGGTAAAGGCTTTTCAGGTGCGGTCTGCTGGGAGAGAGCCCACACCTGTGTAAGGGAGCCCTCACCGATGCTCTGTAAGGAAGCCCCATGCACTCACGGTTTCCCAGAGTGAATGCTGGTGGAATCGTGCATGTTTACATTTGGGACATTAAGAGGTGGATGTGGCTGGCAGAGAGCGAAGGTCTCAAAGGAGGGAATGGGCCGAGACGGGGAGAACAGAGCAGGAAGCTGACCCTGAAAACACCACAGGCCCTGTTATCACTTAAAAAAGGGAGGGCCTGGAGAGATGGGGTTAAGAACACTGGCTGTTCTTCTAGAGGACCTGAGTTCAAGTCCCAATGCCTACACGGCAGCTCACAACTCTGTAACTCCAGTAACAGAGGATCTGACACCCTTACACCAATGCACGTAAAAAATTGAATTATAAAACTATTTATTTTAAAAAGGGATCTAGCCTTACTAGTTTTGAGAGGATAAGACATCTCAAGGTGCAATATATCTTATTTTATACTCTTAGGACGTATTGTTTGGTCTGAACCCAGGATTTCATGAACGCTAGCTAAGCACTGTATCAACTGAGCCACGGTCCCGGCACTTACAGTATTTGTTACAGTCTTTAAAACTTGTTACATGTAACTAGTGTGAAGGAAGAGGCCGCGTGCTACAGCATGTGTGGGAAACAGAAGACAACCGGGACTGTGGAGGTGACTGACCCCGGACTGGGCTGCAGGTCCAGGGGTTGTTAGGCTGAAGCCAGGGTCAGGTTCTTGGCTGTGATCCCAAAGGGTTCTCCCAGGACTGAAGATCTGCAGGGTCTTTGACCAAAACACGGACCCACCAACCCACAGTTGGAATCACCAGCTCCAGGTGGAGTCATTATAAATTTGGGGCTGTCACCTGGAAGAGACCTCATGAAGGCCTCATACAGCAGCTGTCCCAGCACCGTGAGGGCGTTGGGAGTTGGCAAGGAGCAGCTGTCATCCTCAGTGGACGCAAGCTTATCAGTGACCTTCACCACACGGTGTTCTGCTCCTCCCAGTAGGTGTCTAACGGGGACTTGGTACGGGCAGCTCCGTGTGTCTGTACCTCAGCTGCAGGAAGTGAAACTGAGTATTTCCTCCATGGACTGGGTGACTTGCAGCTCAGAAATGAGGGTGGCAACAGATCTCCACAAGCCTCTCTGGGATCTGACGCTCAGGTCTCACTGGAGGAAACCGTCATGCTAGGCTTAGGGCTGGTTCACTGAAGGACTCTGAGATGGATTTCAGGCACTCTGGTCATTGGATGATGCAAGCCATTAACTGTTGTGGAAGTTTGAGTTGTGTTTAAAATCATTGTTTTTATGCCCTATTGGAAAAAGAGATGCCTTGGCATTTTGTACTGTCTGCAGGTGTTAGACTTATGTGGGGGATGTTTGATTGCTCATGATCTGCACCTAAAGAATTCTAAATGAATAAAAACACCTGAGCTCAGATGCTCGGGGTTCCACTGTGAGTGTGGCACTGGCCATAACAGTGGTTCCCTCGGCTGAGGTCTGGCAGAGCTTGCACCAATGAATATGCCTCCTTGTCCTGGTGAGCTGCTGGCATACGCGTACAATTACAATTAACAAAGGTGGAATAATGTGGAGATCCAACAAACCAACCCTGTACTAGATTTTTAAAATTTGAGTCTGGCATGGCAGCGGATGCCTTTAATCCCGAATTTAGGAGGCAGAGGCAGGCAGATCCCTGTGAGTTCCAAGCCAGCCAGAGCTATCTAGTGAGACCCAAAAGTAAATAAATAATAGCGTGGAGAGATGACTCAGCAGTTAAGATCACTGGCTGCTCTTGCACAGGACTCAAGTGGCTCCAGCAGCCACACAGCAGCTCACAACCACTTGTATGTAACTCTAGTTCCGGGTGATCCAACATGCTCTTCTGGCTTCCTTGGGAACCAGATATGCACGTGGTGCACGGAAGTGCATCATGCATGTGAAATACAAATACAAACCTTTAAAAATAAGACTATTCTGTGTGTATGAGTGCACAAGTGTAAAGGGTCAAAGGACAACTTGTAAGTCTGTTCTCTGTGTCCACCACATGGTTCCAAGGTTTAAATTCTGTTCATCAGTCTTGACAAGTACCTTCATGCAACGGTCTGAATGAAAACAGCCCTACAGGCTCATTTACTGAGTGCTTGGTTCCCAGCTGGTGGAGGTATTTGGGAAGGATTAGGAGGTGTGACCTTGTTGGAGGAGGTGTCACTGGATTTTGAGGTTTCAAAAGCCCAGAAAACCACTACAGGGAGCTTTCTAGATAGCGCAGCTGGCAAGTGTCTTGGTCGCTGCTCTATTGCTGCGAAGACACGCCATGACCAAGCAACTCCAACAAAAGAAAGCGTTTTAACGGGGACTGCTCAGGTGTGTCCCCCTCTTCCTTTCTCTTGTTCCCTCTTTCCTGCTGCCTGTGATCAGGATGTAAGGCTCTCAGCTGCTGCTCCCCACATGATCTGAACTGTAAGCAGTCCCTAGTTCATTGCCTCCTGTTGTAAGAGTTGCCTTGGTCACAGTGTGTCTCCACAGCAATACAACAGCGACCAAGACTCTTTACCAGCTGCGCTATCTTGAAAGCTCCCCGTAGTGGTGAAGATATGACGTAGCCCTTTCTGGCCTCAAATCGGCTATATAGCTGAGGCTGGCCTTGAATTCCTGAGTCTCCTGCTTCCATTTCTCAAGTGCTGGAGTTTCGGCATTCACCACTACACCTGGCTCAATCTGTGTTTTAGAATGGCCACTCTGGTGAAAGTTTGCAGAAACAATTGGAAGGCGGCTTTCAGGAGGGAATCTGAGGAGTGGAGGGTCTTTCTGGGGTAACTAGGCAGAGGGAACCTCTCATGGAAAAGAGGGGTGCTCCAGTGAAGCGAGGGTGGAGAACCAGACGTCAGCACTAGAAAGAGCAGACTGTTACTGTCACAACTCAAAGCCAATGATTGGGATTTTGATATGCAGCTCTAGCCGGCCTGGAACTCACAGAGATCTGCCTGCTTGTGCCTCCGGAGTGCTGGGTTCAAAGTGTGCACCACCATGCCCACTCTTAAAATTTTTTGATGACTTTGTATTAGTTAGGGGTCCTATTGCTTCAATGAAAACACCATAACCAAAGAGCAAGCTGGGGAGGAAAGGGTTTATTCTGCTTACACTTCCACATTGCTGTTCATCACTGGGGGACTTCAGGACAGGAACTCCAGCAGGGCAGGAACCCGGAGGCAGAGCTGATGCAGAGGCCATGGAGGGGTGCTGCTTACTGGCTTGCTTATCATGGCTTGCTCAGCCTTTCTTATAGAACCCAGGAACACCGGCCCAGAGATGGATCACCTACAATGGGCTGGGCTCTCCCCTACTGATCACTGTAGAGTGAAGCTTTGCCAGGGAAAAGCCCCTCCCCCTTGTGGTTGCATGCCGCTTGGACTTCTGGGAACAGCTTGGAGGGAGGTAGGAGGTATGTATGTAAGAGGGACACTGACCTTCAGAGTGAGCAGTCAGGAGTTAAGAGCTACAGCAAAGTTGCTGCAGGACAGGGAAAGAGAGAACACAAACACTGATGATAGGAGACGTCGGCAGAAATGAGGCTGATAGGGAAATGAGGCTCAGATAAAATGAACTAACTGGGGTTTTAGAAAAGTTACAATTGAGATCTTCTCAGTAACTGCCGTGCTGGGAGCTGAGCCAGAGTGGGGAGAGTTAGTTCAGTTCTCAGACATGGATTAAGACAGCCAGAAAAGGGCGGTAAAGGTTTCTCTTTCCTTCTTTTCCTTTCTTTTCCTTCCTAACTCTAGGAGCTAGGTGAGATTTAAACCGTTACAAGTTAGAAATCTAGCAGGCAGGAGCAGAGGGGCGGAGTGAAGTTGCCAGTGAGAAAATTAACAGTATCTTTTGAGAACCCAGACTATAAAGGGCAAAAACAGCCAAACCCACACCCTTTTAGAAGAAAAACTGTTACATTTTAAATAATACATTTTAAAAACCTTTTAAAAACCATTTACAGATCACTAATTAAAAAAATGCCTTACAGCTGGACCTTATGGAGGCATTTCTCAATTGAGGTTCCCTCCTTTCAGAAAACGTTAGCTTGTGTCAAGTAGACATAAACCCAGACAGTACAGACTTTATTTTCTTGTCTGCATGTATGTTTGTGTACCATGTGCCTACCTGATGCCTGGAGGCGAGGAAGGGCCTCCAGATCCCCTGCATCCAGATTTAGATGGCTGTGAGCCACTATTAATGCTGGGAATCAAACCTGGGTTCTCCCACAAGAACAAGTATTCCTAACCGCTGAGCCATCTCTCCAGCACCATAAAGAAGTGTATATTTTAGGCCATAGTGGTATATTCCCTGAATCCTAGCACCCTGGAGGAATAGGCAGGCAGATCTCTGTGAGTTCCAGGCCAGCCAGAGCTACAAAGTGAGACTCCATTAAAAAAAAAATTGTATATTTCAAAATGGTTAGAAGATTTTGAATGTTCTCACTCCAAATAATGTTTAAGGTGTTGGTTATGCCTATTAATTAAATCACCAGTGTATACGCATATAAAATCACCAAATGCACCCCATAAATGTGTGCAATTATCATGTGTCAACTGAGCGTAAGATCAGGCCAGTGAGACGGCATAGGGTCAAGGTGCCCGATACTGAGCGTGACTGGCTGAGCTCCCTCCCTGGGGCCGTACCATGGAGGCGGAGAACTGACTCCTACAGACTATCCGGACCTCCAAATTTGTGATGTGACACTTGCATGCCTACACACACACACACACACACACACACACACACACTCACTCAAACATGAATACACACCAAACGGAATAAGAAAAAAGTTTAAAAATAAAGGGACTAATGAGATGCCCAGCAGACACAGGTGCTTCCCAGTCTCATGACCTAAGTTTGACCCCCAAGCCCACAACTCCTTTAAGTTGTGCACCCTGTGTGCACACACCCACACACTCATATGCACATACAATAACAAAGTCTTGCAACACTGCACACCTACACTTCCACTCAGAAGGTGAGGCAAAAGGAGCTTTCTTTTTAATTATGTTTTTACATTCTTTTCCCAGAGACAGGGTTTCTCTGTGTAACAGCCCGCTGTCCTGGAACTCAATCTGTAGAGCAGGCCTTGAACTCACAGAGATCTGCCTGCCTCTGCTTCTTGAGTGCTGGGACTAAAGGCGTGCGCCACCACTGCCTGGTTTTATTTCTTTCCAAGAATTCTCCTTCACAAAGGCAAGCAAGGGGACAGAGCATGGCACAAAATACTAGGTTTCAGTGTACACCAGCAGTTCTGAGTCTGTGGGTTGTGACCCCTTTTTTTGGGGGGGGTGTCGAATGACCCTTTCACATGGGTCACCTAAGACCATCTGCATATCAGATATTTGTATCACAATTTGTAACAGTAGCAAAATCACAGTTATAAAGTAGCAACAAAAATAATTTTATGGTTGGGGGGTCACCACAACATGAGGAGCGGTATTGAGGGTCACAGCATTTACCAGATTTGCATTTTGGAAATTTTTCTCTAGCTACTGTAAGAATGAATCCTTGCAGTGTTCCTACAGAGGGGACAGAAGGACTGGGGGCTCCCCTCAGGGCTCAAGGAACTGTCCAGAAGAGAAGGCAGGAAGATTGCACGAGCCAGAGGGGTGGATGACTCCAAAGGAACAGTCTTCCAGACACCGCAGGACTGATGCACATGAGCTCACAGAGACTGGCAGCTCGCACAGGGCCTGCACAGGCTCAAGCCAGACTGGGTCCCAGTGCTGAGAACCGCGAGCAGACACTGGCTCCCATTCCTAACCCAGAAGTGATCTGCATTTGACAACCGCTTGCAGAGGAAACAATAGTGTTCCCCATTGGAGCCCCACACTTAAGAGCAGGCATCACGCCCAGCAGCAGACGATGGCCAACACAGAGCTAACCAACATTTCTGCACACTTCTGTTTGGCTTAGTGCTTTGTTTAGGCTTTTTTTTTTTTTGGTCTTACTGGTCTTCTGCTGTATATTATCATTTCCAACTTTGTGGGTGTTTTAATTTTTATTTTATGTGCACTGCTGTCTGTGTGAGGCTGTCGGATCCTCTGGAACTGGAGTTACAGCTGTGAGCTGACATGTGGGTGCTGGGAACTGAACCCCAGTCATCTGGAAGAGCAGCCACAGCGCTCCTAACCTCTGAGCCATCTCTTCAGCCGCTCAGCTTTGTGTGTGTGTTTCTTGTGCTTTGCCTTTTTATTCTCGTGTGTTTGTTTGGTTTACCTGTTTGTTTTCTAAAGAAAAGAAAGGGCGTGGAGTTCGCTGGCTCGGGACGGTCTGGGAAGAGTCGGGGGAGAGAAAACCGTTACTAGAATATATTGCATTAAAAAATAATTTATATTCAATTAAAAATAGACGTTAAAAAAAAAAAAAAGGACTGGCGGGGTTGGGGAAGGAGACTGTTTGGAAGACAAGCACAATCCCCCAGGTAAATACGGTGCTGGTACTGAGAGCTGAAACACAGGTATATTACATGCATAATTATGACTGCGTGCCGGTGTGAACGTGCAGTGTGCACACTCGGACTCGCTCTTGAGATAGAGCCTTTTTTTTCTAACTCAAGGTCTCATTATTTAATCCTGGCTGGCCCGGTGCTGGCTTTGTGGACCTCAATGACCGAGGCCCCAGAGCTCTGCCCGACCCTGTGTGCCCCGCCCCACGCGGCTAAACATTCTGAAGAGCTCGGTTGTCGTGAAAATTAATGGGGTGCGGGGGGGGGAGTCTGCACACAGGTAGTTAGCGGGCCTCGCCTCTGTCCCTGGCTAGGGTATCGGGTTCTCTGAACCCCGCACTGCAGGGCCGAGCAGACCTAACACCGGGAGCCGAGAGGGAAGGGGCTCCGTCCCCTTCCGTGGGCAGCCTCACCCCTGCAGACCCTGCCTCGCTCCTGCGGCCCCGGCCTCACCCCTGGAGACCCGGCCTCGCCCTTGAGGCCCCCGGCCTCACCCCTGTGGCCCCGGCCTCACTTCTGCAGACCCGATCTCACTTCTGCAGACCCGACCTCGCCCCTACGGCCCCGACCTCGCCCCTGCTCGGCCTCCCCTGGAGACCCGGCCTCGCCCCTGCGGCCCCGGCCTCGCCCCTGCCGACCCGCCTGCAGCCGAGCTGGGGCCGCCCGGCCGCACCCGACCGACCCGGAGTGAGGTCCGGGCACTCGCCCGCGACTCATCCCGGCAGGACGGGCTCATGCTCCCGGGACGGCCCCGACAGCCCGACCTCGCATCGCGTCCACGACGGCCATCGCTTCCCACAATTCCGCGGCCGCCCGCGGAGGCTGCCCCAGGCTGGCTCCAGATCTCGCGAGAGTACGGAAGTGCCCGTTGCAGCCCGGACTCGCCTTCCCGGGCATGAGAACTGCATCCTCCCGGGCTTTCCCCCAATCCTGCCACTCGCGCTCCGCCCTCGGATTGGCTGGAAGATCTGGTCAGTTTCTTCCCCAGCGAGAAAGCGGTTCCACAACTTGTCCTCCTCTAGCCCCGCCTCCGGAGCCCGCGGATTGGACGGCCGGGTGTGACGTCACGCGCTCCGCGTCAGCGGGAGCTAGCCTATCACAAGCCCGGCGTATTTTACAAACTGGGGAAGCAGCAGCAGCAGAGATCCAGAAAGTCGACGAAAAAGCTGAGGGATCGGAGGAGACCCGAGGGTCCGCTGGCAGGTGCGGCGGGGTCTGGGAGGGTCGAGTCCCGCCGCGGGGCCCCGGAGGACAGCGGTTCGGAGCCCGGGCGACACAGCAGGCGGGCTGTCTGGCGGGGCAGCCGCGGGGCGGCCTCGCTGAGGCTTCACGCACATGGACTGGGACCGGGGTGGGAGAGCGGCGCCCGGAGAAGCGGTTCGCTTTGTTCCTCAGCCCTCTCCGTCTTCTCCCGTTTTAATCGTAGGCGCCATGACCACCCTTCAGGCCAGGAAGGATCCCCTCCTCCGAGGTGTGTCTCCCACCCCTAGCAAGATTCCAGTACTCTCTCAAAGATGCCCAGATTTTTCCTCAGTCAAGTCGTGCTCTCTGGACCAGGAGAACCAGGATCCGAGGGTAAGAGGGGCTTGGTGGGTGAAGGCAGCAATGGGCAGGATGCAGCTCACGGCGGCAGCGCACCCCAGCGTGAGTACCAGCTTTTTTTGTTCCCCTTCCCCTCAGAGGCTGGAGCAAAAGCCGCCGCTCGGCACTCAACATCCCGGCATCGACACTGCAGGCCTCAGGTCGAAAACCTTGCAGCAGACAGAAAAATCACAAAGATCGGGGATTGCTCAGCCCCGGAACCCTTTGGAGGAACTCAAGCCGAGCCCTGGGGGGCGAAATGCGGGGCTTGCGGCCCATCGCCAGACAGGTACCTGTTGGAGGCCTGGGAATAGCCAACCAGTCCGCCTGAGTGGGGTTTGGAGGCTGTGCACACCCTCTGGTTTCTTGCATACTGTCGAGTCCTGGACCCTGTCCTGAAAGCTCTTTGCTGTAAGAAGTCATGCCCTTCGGCAAAATGTCATCTCTTGCCTGTCATAATGGCACACGTCTTTAATCCCAGCACTTGAGGAAGCAGAGGCAGATGGTCTCTGTGAATTCAAGGCCAGCCTGGTCTACACAGTAAGACTGTGTCTCCAAAAAAAAAAAAAGTCACCTTCTCTTCGGAAGCCTTTTCACCATCCGAATCACCGTCATTCACTCAAAGTTGTGCTGATTCTTTGCAGCAAATAAACTTCCTTTGTGTTCTGTCCACACTTCCGCTTGAACTTCTTCCTTTTCAATAATAGATTTAAAAAAAGATTTACTTTCATTTATGTGAATCCACATGAATGCAGTGCCCAAGGAGATCAGAAGAGGGCACTGGATAGCCTAGAGTGGGAGTTACAGCCAGCTGCCGCGCAGGTGCTGGAAATAGAACCAGGTCCCAGAAAAGCAGCCGGTGCTCTTAACACTGAGCCATCTCTCCAGCCCCTAAAAAACGTATTTTTAATGGCGTGTATGTGTGTGGGTCTGTGTGTGTGAGAGCAGGTGCTGCGGAGGCCAGAGGCATTGGACTGTCTAGCACCTGATGTAGGTGCTGGGAACTGAAGAACAGTCCTATGCAAGAACAGTGTGTGCTCTTAATCACTAAGCCATCTCTCCAACCCCCAATGGTTAGCATAATGGCTTACATGAAATTCTTCAAGCCTTTGGTGAGCTAGGTTTTGCCAGGTGCAGATGGAACCAGCGTTTTCTGCAGATGGGTTCCGGGACTCCACTCAGGAGGGGAATATGGGCAGAAAGGAAATTTATGGCAAATGAACACAATAGTTCATTCTTTTATGGGACCCAGACATGGCACTCTTATGCGCTTTAAGAAATGACACGCACAATCGTGCTTTAGAAATAAAAATGCAGAAGCGTTTTTAATAAGAAAAGTTAACAGTGTGCATATCAAGGGGAGAAAAGGGCAGGGGGCACATTGTTAGAATGGAGAGTTGCTACTGCTGAGAACTTTAAGGGCCAGCCATCTCAGCTCAGCAGGGGCCTTCCTAGTATGCAGGTGAGGTTCAGGATGGAGCCTGCATCATTCCTCCTGGGAGCCTGCAAACCTGCAAAGCCTGAGGTGATTACATAGAGCATTTGAAAAGAACATCTGAAACAATGAACTGCCAATGACTGAATTTAGCTCTTCTGGTGCAGATTCATTTTTTGGTGTGCTAATATTAAAGTCTGTCTCTTCCTGGAGCATTAACCCCTGTTGGGGCAGTATGCCAGAGCTTAGAGAAAAAGGGCCTGCAAGGTTTCCGGGTGAAGTGGCTGCATTCCTTTCCCAGCCAACAACCGCCAGCTCACAGCTCAGGCAGGCCATGTAGTCATTCCTATTAAAGATGAAAATTCAGCAAGAAAGGGGAGCAATATAGCTGATGGAATAATATTTCCCCAGCTAAAGAGTCCAGTCTCTCTCAGACAGACTATTTAGCATCAAGGATACTCATAGGCCTCAGCAAGGTTCAGCTGACTGATCTCTCCCTCCCCAGTCTCTCCCTTTTCCTTTCTCAAGGTCTTATGTAGCTCAGGCTGGCTTTGAGCTCTCTATGCCATGGAGGTTGGCCTTGAACAGCTGGTTCTCCTATCTCGGTTCCTAAATTCTGGGATTATAGGTGTGCACCACTAAGCCTGGCTTGAATATGTTTCTTTTGCTCACTGTTGCTAGGATCTCCTGCCCTGCAACCTTTCCATTGTTCCTTCTAATCCTGTCTCTTCCTTTTCAGAGGCTACAGGGGCTATAGAGTTTGTTGCTGACCCTGCAGCCCTGGCCACCATCCTGTCAGGTGAGGGGTTGAAGAGCTGTCCCCTGGGGCGCCAGTCCAGTCTGGCTCAGAGAGTACTAGTTCGAGGGAACAAGGGAGGCACCACCCGAAGGGGTCAGGTAATGAGAACAATGGACACCAGGCTGGGGTAGACTTGTGGGGGGAGGGGGTTCTAAGCTCTTGCTGATTGCCTCTGTTGGCACCCCAGAATGCTCGGTCTTCAGCATACCTGGCTCCTAGGACCCCCATCCATCAGCTGGATCCTGCCAGGGCTTCCTGCTTCTCAAGACTGGAGGGGCCAGGACCCCGAGACCACACTCTGTGTCCACAGAGGTTAGAGGCTCTGGTGAGTACCCTTGAGGAGCTGACGTTCAGTCCTTCTAGAAATGTCTTTCTGGAGCAAAGTGGTCCCTGGGACAGTACCTCAAGATAAAACCAAGGGGTTCTGTCTGGAGAGGTGGGTTAGCGTCCGTGTCTCGTTCGCTTCTCACTCTGTTTTCATGTCTTGCTCTGGGTCAGAATCCACCTTCAGGACCTTCCTTTCACCCCTCCACTCGCCCCAGTTTACAGGAGCTGAGAAGAGAGACGTGTGGTGACAGCAGGTAAGGAGAGGGTGCAGACTCCCTTTCAGCACCACTGGGGACAGGCAATGCATGTACTGGTCAGGGTAAGCCCTTAGAGTAGGCTTCAGGCTGTCAGAGCCGGGCCTTGTGTGACATGGGAAGGCCAGAGGGACAGCCGTGAGAAATGCTGTTTTCCTTTGGCTGTAGCATAAACTGACAATAAGTGGGTTTTGAGTCTAATTCCTGACCCTTACCACGACCAGTTTGCTAACTGAGTTTTGGCTTCTATACCAGTCAAGCAAGGATAATATTTGTACCATTAAAGGTTATTGTGAAATGCAGTGATTGTGTGTAAGGCACTTAGCAAATGCTCAGCCCTTGCCTGACAAGGGGTGGCTCTTGTACTTACTGTCAGCAGGACCTCAGCAAGCCAGGCCCCCAGATCGCTCCTGAAGACCCCAGGTCAGCCTGGTGAGTGTGACTGGGTATAGGAAAAGGCAAGGGTGGGTGCATGTCTGCACCAGGGACAAAGGTCAGCAGGCTGGAAGCGGGGATTCACACCCTCGAAGCACACAAACAGCCTCCTGGTAGTCAGAGGTTGGCCTACTTGTATTTGTGTCTGTTTCTGCCCTCTGCCTGCCGCTTCCTACAAGATTGAATTTCCACTGTGTTCTGTCCCAGTCCCTTAGACTGCTAAATGTTTGCCAAGATGTATTGGGCTCTCAGGATGCTGAACGGGTAGACTTTGGTGTTTCAGATTCTACAGCGAACATCCTCTCTCCTCCCAGCTTCCCTACCCCTCAAAGGAGAACGTGAGGCTGTCCCTCACTCAGGTGAAGGGGGAAGAGCTCTGCTGGGTCTGGCTCAGCGAGTACCAGTAAGAGAAACCGGAGAAGCATTACACACCAGGGTGAGATGAGACCCTCCCGGAACCAGAGGTTGGGGGAGGATGCGGGGGCATTCAGGAGATGCAGTTGTGGGTAGAGTTGGGCAGACCTGAGATTTGGGGTGTTATTAGGCCTGAGTTTGCTGGACTTGGGACCAAGCCCTTTCAGAGTGGATCTGACTCCCTATGTTAGGTATCTGGGGTCTGGGGTGAAAGATGACAGACTGTTACATGTGTCACTATCAAATTAGTGCTAAGGCCAAGACACATCCAACTAAGCAACCAAATATGTTCATTCCACAATTATATACTGTCTAGCTTTTGAATGCAGACATGGTTCTAGGTTCAGAAAATGCATGTTCTAGAAGAAGAAGGCAAAAAAACCCACATATATGTATATAGGATGTCAGGTTGTGATAGGTTCTCTCTAAGGACATAGGCACTGAAAGGATTTGGGAGGGGAATTGGGGTCATAGATTGGTGGTTAGAGCCGTGCATGGTTGTACATGACTGTAACCCAGCACTCCAGAGGCAGGGGAATTGCAAGTTAGAGGGCAGCCTGGGCCATTCCATGGCGAATTCCAGGACAGCCTGGGCTATACAACAAGACCCTGCCTTTATAAGTAAAAGGTTGCGGGGATAGCTGAATATTTAGGGTTGGTAACTTAGCTCACGTTGGTCAGGTTATGGCTGCCTGTAGTTCCCACTCCAGGGGATCTGATGGCTTCTGGCTTTCACGGGCACCCGAAGACACCTACATGTAAATGTTTTAAGAAGTTTTTTAAGGGGATGCTGCTTACTTTCTCTATAAAATGTAGTTCGGCACTGTCGTTAAGGTGAGGTTAAAGACCAGGCGTTGAGGACTGAGCCATACAGATAAATGGGGAGAGTGCAGAGATGCTGCCAAGGAGGGCTGCAGACGCAGCAGCCTGGGGAGGGCACATCTAGTGCTCGTGAGCCAGCAAACAGACCAGTGGGGCTGCAGCCTGGAGAAGAGGGTCCAAGGTGGGGTTACAGTGACAGCAGGTGAGATTCAGTCAAGACCTGGAAACCAGTGGAAGTTCTTGGCTCCTTCTTGGGCCAAGTGGAAAGCCCAGGGGAGAAAGCGCCGATAGAGCCGTCCGTATTTGACCCACGAAGGAACCATGCGAGCATGGCACAAGGCAGCACATACCTGTGACCGCGGCCTTGGGAGGTAGAGGCAGGAGGGGAGAAGCTCCAAGCTAGGCCCTCGGCTACATGAGATGCTACAAAAAGATGAAAAATAAAAGAGTAACTGGCTGTTGTGGGAAGAACAAGACATAGGGAGGTAAATTCTGAAAGACGCTCTCCCTGCCTTTCCTCCGAGGGGCAATGTGACCACCATCTGCTGCCTTCCCCTCCCCTGCAGCCCAGCCCAGGCCTGGTCGTGTGGTGCCACCTTGCCACCAGCCGGTCACCCTCTGGACAGGCTCAGGGTGTTCCCTCCCCAGGCCTCTCTCAGCTGTGGTTTGTGTCATCGACTTTTGGACTGGGCAGGAGCAGGAGAGTCGGGCCAGAAAGCCCAGCTCAGACCCCGCCTCTCTCCCCAGACGGCATACTCATCCTTGAAACGTTTCTCCGTTCAACCAAGGACCCGATTCACACCCCTCCGATCAGCACCCAGACTTCAGCAGGTGAGAGAAAGCGGAGAGGGTAACTGGTGCCGGCCAGGACTCGGGAGGAAAGAAGGGCAGGTACTGTGGGGCTTAAGACAGGCCGGGGCAGGATAGGTCTCACCCATGGGCGGTCTGTCCTTTCTGACACAGGCCCAGTGTTTGAGTGGCCTCTCCCCTCATCCCTCCCCTGAAGAGCCTGCCCTGCCCTGGGTAAGTGTCAAAAGCCTTCCCGCGCTGAGGTCTGAGATACTGTGCAGCCGGCCTGGAGCGCCCGGCAGCCTGGTGATATGAGGTGGGTATTCTGTCTAGGGAAGCTGCTGGCCTCTTGCTCTCCATCGGCCCTTCTCAGTCTGTGTTGAGAGTCTCTATCTTCTGCTAGTCCCAAACTCTGAAAAATGTTCATGTGTGTGTGTGTATGAGCATCTCAGCAGCCTTGGCCTCAAACTACTTTTGATCCTCCTTCCTCAGCTTCTTGAGAGCTAGGAAGCTGATATGAGGCCTGGACTGCCACCAAGGAGCGTTGGTGCACTCCTCGAGAGGGTGGGGACAGCAGTCTTCCCACCGTACTCTGGCTCCCTCACTGCCCCTCTCCTCTGCGTGGCAGGAGCAGATTGCTGTAAGGCTGTTTGACCAGGAGAGTTGCATCATGTTGCAGAAGGCATCTGGGAAGGCCCCCGTGGCGAGCACTTCTGGACCTCACCCCAACAAAACCCCCAACCTCCAGGAGATAAAGCTGCAGGTGGGCCTGTAGTGACAGCAGCTTCCATGACTTCTGTACCACAGGACGGCTGGGGAGGGGGCTGGGAGGACAGGTGGGGTGTGGGGAGGCCTTGTGGACACAGTGGTGACACACGGGGATACTCTCTCCCACCACAGTGCATCAATATCCTGCAGCAGCTCTTGCGACAGGAAGTAGAGGGGCTGGCGGTGGGCACAGGTGCCCCTCGTAATGGAGGCTCTGCTCTAGATATGACTGAACTTCAGCCCCTGATGGCTGAAATTTCTAGAACTCTGAATGCTCCAGAACACACTTCTGGAACTTCCCTTCTCGGACTGTCAAAACACTCTGGTGTGCCAGAGCCCCACCTTGCAGAAGAGTGTAAGGAGCCACAGCCCCACCTTGCAGAAGAGTGTAAGGAGCCACAGCCCCACCTTGCAGAAGATCATAGGAAGCCACAGACCTGTCCTGGGATGGAGACTGAGGTAGCTCAGCCCTGCTCTACTGTAGAACCAGAGCCCCCAGTGCCATGCTGGGTAGCTGGGCCAGAGCCCCCAGTGCTTTGCCTTCCAGCACTGCCTGGACCCCTTCTGCCCAGTTCCCAGGGACAGGCTGTACCCCCTGATGCCTGCCCTAGGATAGAGCCAGGAGCACTGGCAACCTCCTCTCTGGAAGCTAGAAACCCAGAATCCAGCCCACAGCCCTGTTGCAGTCAGGCGCCTCCAGCAACCACCTGCCTGACCTTTTCTTCACAAAGTCCGCTCTGTGCCAGCCCCCCTATCCGCTCCCTCCAGCCTTTGAAGGCCCCCACCAGTCAGTCAGGTAAGGAATTGGCCAGGAAAGGGTATGAAAGAAAGGTTCTGTCTCATTGGGAGTGGGCCCTGCCTTGCACCGGCTGATGCTTTTCTTTCCTCTAGCTCCCTATGAAGAGCTCTCCTGCCCTGTGCTTCTAACTGGCTGTGCTCTGGGGGAGGGGCTGGGAAGCACCTGGAGGGACTGTAACTCCAGAGGCCCCTCTAAATTCTCTGTGGCCTTCAGGCCCCAGCAGTCTGGCCCCTCGGACCCTGGCTCTGAGGCAGCGTCTCAGAGCATGTCTCACCGCCATTCACGGCTTCCATGAGGCTCACCTGGATGACGAGTGCGCCTTCTACACTAGCCGAATCCCACCTCCTGGGCCCACTCGGGTCTGCACCAACCCTGTGGCCACGGTGCTCGAATGGCAGGACGCCCTGGTGAGCCTCCATACAGCCAACCATGCACAGCAAGCCTGCTGGACAGCGGCAGGGCTGATCATGCTTGCCTTACCGAGAAGTTGCAGAATGTGACAAGACCCCCCCTTTCTTTTTCCAGTGTTTCGTTCCGGTTGGTTCTGTGGTCCCACAGGACTCTCCATCGTGACTCCTGCCTCCGCCGGGCTCTGTCCTGCGGCACCCACACTTCCCTTTAGCCTTATTTATTGTTGATCTGCCCATTGGACTGGGAGCCAATACCCTTTTATCCTTTAATAAAGCTTCTATAAATGTAAGCGTTCCGTAGGGCCGCTACTGCCTTGCTCCCCGTGGCCCACGTGGTGGCAGTGTGCTTCAGTTTAGAGGGGACTAAGCATCCAGGACCTTGGGCCTCCTCTGTAGAAGCGGTCTTCCAGAAGGTGGCTTCCCACTCCGGCCCAGCCCACCTCAGCAGACTCCCCAGTGGGTTAGGGGAGATTGTGGAACCCGTCTTCTCTGATCTCAATCCCACTCCAGTTAGTCCTTCATCTAGAGAACCTTTGCTAGAGCCCTCAGCTTGGGTACCTGTGGCCCTAAGCTACTTGGAGGCTGAGGCAGGAGTATCCCGTGAACCCAAGAGTTGGAGGCCACCCTGGGCAAAAAGCCATGACCCATCTCAAAAAGAAAACCACAAACAAACCAACAAGGAAGAAAAAAATCTGCCAGAATTCTTTTCCTGTGCACTTTTGCACAGCAAACCCTCCCTTTAGCATCTTCCACTCTGCCTGCAGGGGCGCTCCTGAGGGGACCCTTCCCTCCAGTTACCCCTCCATATCAAAGCTCAAATCTGCACTCCTCCCCTTCTGGAGAGGGCCTGCCAGGCTTACCTCATAGATCAGTCTAGTAGAGACTGACAAGCCGGGTGGGAGTCCTCTGGGGTACCAAAGGGCCAATTGCCCCCAGCTTCTCTCCCCCTCTGCACCAAAGCAAGCAGCCACACGACCCTCAACCTCACTTTATTGGAAGAGGTGACAATATCTAGCTCCAGGACCTAGCCTGGAGACGATGGGATGGAGACTGTACAAAATGGGTTCTAAGTGCAAGGAAGCTGTTGGTTCCTCCATCGCAGGATGGAGGGTGCAGCCTGAAAAATGGAGGAGGAGCGGAAGGGAAAGAAGTTGCAACGGAGGTCCGGTGGCTAGCCGGGCCAGGTCTCCTCGCACCACGACAGAATCCTGCTTCTGTCCTTTCCCGCCCAGGCTGCCAGGGCGTCCCTTTTCCCCTGTGAGTCTTTGATCTCCATTAGTGAAACTGTTCCCCAGCTACTGGCAGACAGAGGGCTGAGACCTCACTCTCTCCCTGGCCGGGTTTCATTGGAGCACAGGTGAAGTCTTCCCCCTAAGCAACTCCGCAT
The DNA here is from genome assembly GCA_026225945.1 of Cricetomys ansorgei. Taxonomy (NCBI): domain Eukaryota; kingdom Metazoa; phylum Chordata; class Mammalia; order Rodentia; family Nesomyidae; genus Cricetomys; species Cricetomys ansorgei. The sequence goes on from JAMJFZ010001427.1 coordinate 22,092, forward strand.
TCTGCCTTCCCCGCCTCTTGACTCCCCCAGCCACTTAAGCCCCAAGAGTCCGCCCATTTAGGTAGCCTGGGGAGCTGGAGAGTCCACAGGCTCGCAAAAGGATGGGGCCTTGGGTAGGGCTAGCTGGAGGTGGTGTGAGTTGGAGTGGGGGGGCAGGGGACGGGCGAACAAGAGTGTGTGTGAGGGTGTTGGGCTCAGTCCGGGTAGATGATGAACCCCGAGAAGGTGCTGTACTTGTTGGTGTTGCCGCCGTGCACCTTCCCACCGTCCAACTTGATGAAGACCTCGTCGCCTACATCTAGGTGCAGAATGACGCTGTTGCTGGCGTAGTCGTAGTTCTGATCCGCATCCTGAGCAATGGCGCTGGCCCGGACCTAGTGAGGGAGGATGGGAAAACAGGCCCATAGTCCGTATGCCCTGTGCAGAGCTGACCAAGGGGTTGAGTTGAGTGTCTGCTGGAGCAAGAATGGCTTAGGTACTGAGGAAGGACCAGGAGAAGCTGGGAGACCGCAGAGCTTCTCGGGAATGAGGTGGACACACCTGCCATGCTTCTCTGGGCCTCTGTTAGAGTAGTATTAGGTAGTAATGACAGACTCTACCTCATGAGGTGGTTAGCATTAAAGGAGTGATTGCTCGTGGAGGGAGCTCAGAACCATGTTCTGTATGCAGAAAACATCATATGAAATCGCTACCCTCACGCTAAAAATAAAATTAGCCTTCAGGATACCTCTAGGAGTCCCTGCTGGCTGGAAATTCCTAAACTAGTTTTCCTGAGGCATTGGGGCACACTTGTGTCTACACCTGTGTCGCACCAGTGGGAAAGTGAACTGTTTTCCTCTGGCCTCCTGGGCTCCGACTCCCCGTGGAGTGTCTCCTAGTCCCCCTGTGGGGGCTGCCTTTGGCCCTGATCTCTGGTTTGCAGCAGTCACACCGCCAGCTCCCCCCCTCCAGTCCCACCAGGGACCGGTTATTAAATCATTAATTATTCATCGTTATTCTAATGATTATTTACCATTCCCAGGGCCGCAGTGTCGGCTCCGTGGAATACAGAGTGGGAGCCGCACCACCCCACCCCCTCCAAAACCAACACACTCCAGCCTCCTCCCCGTTCCCTGGCAGGGACCAAGTGTACCGACTGGGTGCCACAAGGAGGGAGGCACCAAGCCCCACAGCCCCCGGCACACTCGGGCCATGTGGGCGCCCACTTCCTTACAGATGCCCTGAAGCCGGAACAACTCCCTGTCCTCGGCTCTGGAGGCAGGGCTTGCTCTCCCTGCTTTCACAGACCCCAGAGATGAAGCAGAAGGTGGGGTAGGGCTGGTGTCCTCTTGGAATCTGGGGGGCATTTCAGCTATATAGCAAGGCTCAAGACTTAGGGAGCCCTGAGGAATTGGCCTGGTGCACCAGGGCCCCACCCCCTCTGTGGAACATTCAGAGGTCAGCCCAAACCTCCCTCTTCCTGCACACTACAGGCAGCTCCCGCCGCCCCAGCCCAGGCATCTTGTTTGTTCAGATGTGTGAGGCTTTGGGGGGACTATTTCCTCAAACCTAGGTGGCAATGATTTTGCCTACCCACTGGGCAGCACTTAGTGGAATCTGAGAGGTTTCCAGGCAGGGTGTAGGGCCTGTAGACCAGGCCTCTTTTCTTCCTGTTCTTTCCCTCCTGGCTTTCCCAAACCCAGATCCAATTGGTTCATCCCACTGCCTGTGTGGCCCTTGAGCAGCAGATGGTTTTCCACATCTGCCTACAGACAGGGTGTTAGTTGAAGGTAAGGCTTGGTCTAAGTTTGGCCCTGGGCCCTGGGGTTGAACCAGTAGGACAGTTACCTAGTAAATGGGCAAGCTAGTGTTTTCTTCCTTTTTAAATTTTTTTAAAAAATAAAATTATTTATTTATGTTGAAAATCCACGCTGAATGACTCCACCCTGGGGAAGACTGACACTACCCGAAGCAAGGTTCCATTCTGATTCTTTGAAACCAGATTCTCTAATAGCTTGCTCCATGCCAGGGCTGGGAAACCCATTGACTGAGAAGACTGCCCAGTAGAAGGGCAGCTCAAGACAAGAGAGAAGAGGCCTGGTGGCAAGGGCAAGGTGGGGAGGGCACTTGATGCGGCAGGCTACGGCTGGAGTCGGAGTGTGAGGTTGAGCCTGCACAGACATTAGTTCTGAGTTCTACGTCTGACATCATTAGAATGATGATGAGAGTTTGGACAGGTGATTTTCTTTCCCAGGCCCCCAGTTCCTCTCCTCTTTGACTAAATTAAGTGGCATACATTTTTGGTAGCCTGACATTCTTGGATACCCTGATAGTGTTTCTGGGAAGCCGCTGGGTTGTAAACTGAGTGCAGGGAGTTTTAGGAAGTCACTAGTAAAATCTGGGCTAAGTAGAGGGGCCAATCTCACCTGTCCGTTCTTCATCAAATCGGCCCACATGCTGGTGCCGTCGCCGCCGCGCATGAGCACATGGTAGGCGAAAAAGTAGACGCCTGGCATGGGACAGGTGAACTTGCCACTGGCTGCCTCGTAAGCGTTCCCCACGTTGGTCACCACGTCGTCAAAGCGCAACACTTCATAACCCTCGTGAGGCCGCCGAAGACCCGCGTAGAAGGCAATTCGGGGCACGTAGCCTGCAGGGGGCGCTGCCCCTCCAGGGCCTGGGCCAGGAGGACCCGGGGGACCCGGTCGGCCTGGCTCTCCAGGAGGCCCTCTGGGACCTGGAGGTCCTGGGGGACCCCGCAGCCCTGCCTTCCCTCGCCGGCCCACCTCTCCCTTGGCACCTGGAGGGAAGGGAGGCACCGAGGCGGGTGCGCCGTCGGGGCCTTGGCCTCGCGCTGCGTGGGGGTCACACACCATGCGGCAGCGACCCAGCATCTCATAGTGCGTCGGTCCGTGAGAGCTGTGCACCAGCAGCGGGATGGCGACCAGCAGCAGCAGCACCATGGCCACCCCGACGGCCGCGCCCGCCACCCGCTTGCGGCGGCTCAGCCGTGACGCGGCCAGGGCCAGCAGATCCTCCTCACTTTTGGGCGCAATGGCGGCGGAGGCCCGGGGCTCTCCGCGGGCTCGGGCCCCGGTCTGGATCTCTCGACGGTTGTGCCCGACCACTTTGTCCCGGCGGGTCCCTCCTGCCACGGTTTCCCAGACCGTCAAGTGGAGGTCTCCCCGGTGCGATGGGCCAAGGACGGCCCTTGAGGGTTCAGAACCTGTAGTCTGGAATCGCCCTCGGGTGCTCCTGAGGACCCAGGGCGCCTGAGGTCGGCGGCTTCTTGGACGGCTGCTTTCCTACAGGTCTAGGGTCTGCTCTCCAGACAGTCGCTCTCTGTGGATGGCGGCGTCTGGGTCCCGGGCTTCCCCAGCTGGTTTCTCCCGGCTGATCGGGGACCGCTCCCCGCTCTCCCGACGTCCCAGCTGGACTGCGGGGGTGCTCCCGCTGGACGCGACCTCGTCGGGGGTCCTGCACCCTAGCTCTTGGAAAGCACGACCTGCCTCCCCCAGCGGCCGTGGCCGCAGCCCCGGTCAGAGCTCCGGCCGGGCGTCCCTCTCCCGCAAGCGCTCTCGGTCTCTGCGTCCCTAACCTTCCTCCCCGGCAGCAGGGCGGGTGGTGTGAGTGGCTGCGCGGCTGGAGCCACTATAAGCGGCCGCGGGCGGAGCGACCCCTGGCGCCCGGAGCGGGAAGCGCGGGGGCGGGGCAGGCAGCGCCACCTCCCCCACCTCCCGCCGAGCCCCGGCCTCCAGGATCCTGGCCCTCTCCCGGCTCCGCCGCATCCTCAGCCCCACCGTAGCCTCACCCCGTACCGGAGTTTGCATTCTCGGAGCTTAGAGGAAGATGGACACGGTGATGGGGTAAACAAGGGTCAGGCTACCACACACACACACAGGACCTCAGAGGGGACTGCAGAGCTAAACAAGAGGCCAGGGGGCTCACAGATACAAACAGAAAACAGAAATAAACAGCAATTCTCCACCCCACGTCCCTCGGTGCCCCCAGCCAAATGCCGAAAACGGCCAAAGCTCCAACCAGTACTTGTTGACCAGAATGGGAAATGGGAAAAGGGAAATCTCCTGCCGCCCTACCCTAGCCTCTATGATTGGGCGGGGTAGGAGTGGGGGTGCGGGGTCGCATAGCAGCAGGAGGGGGGGGGAGAGAGAGAGAGAGAGAGAGAGAGAGAGAGAGAGAGAGAGAGAGAGAGAGGCCAAAGGAGTGAGCAGGAAATGGACCACAGAGAAATCAGAGACAGAAACAGAGACAAAGCTTCGAAAAGAGACTGACAGCCCCAGAGTGGGAGAGGGAGAGACAGAGACGGAGAGAGAGAGAAGGGAGCCCAGACAGGTTGACAGATCGAGAGAGAAATGTAAATGGCGCGCGCTGCAGAGAGACACCCAGGTCCGTGTTCGGACTCCAATGTGACATATCAACTGTGAGGGAGACGGGGGGCGGGGCAGCTCTGCGAGCAGAACTGTGGTCTGTGCGCTGAGGCAGTGTGGCCATAAGAACCTGGCCTTGCTGTCCCTGGTGAGCAGGGCTGTGAATTGTGGACTCTGTGTGCATGTGTGTGAGGGCATTTGTGCGTCTCTGAGACCCACAGAGACCAGTTCTCCTGTTTCGGGACTGAAGCCCACGGATTCTCCTGGCGAGAAAGAGTCAGAAGGCTAGTGTCGCTTGCCCTGCCCAGACTGGCACAACCCCTGTCTTGCCCTAACCCTTGTCCTCACCAGCCCCACAAGTCTGGCTCCTCCTTCTCTCCCTCCCCAGTTGTTGCTATTAGAGAAGTCAGGCCCCAAATATTGGATGTTTGATTGATTATGTGTATCACATAATACAATTCAAATGTGGATTAGGTATTAGGTGCCTGCCTGTAAAGGTGACTGTGTCTGCTCTCAGACCAAGAAGGAACACCGGCTTTCATCAGAGAGCAAAGGGCATGCCAGTAGCTACATCTTCTCAGGAAATAGAAGATCAGAGCTGGGGAGTGGGGCTTAGGAGTGAAGGATCTAGGAGTGTGTGGAGACCTAGCAGTGGACAGCAGCAGAGGCCTCGTGAAGAGTGGGGTTAGCCAAGCCTGCAGCGTGTAAAACAGAGGACATAAGGCACGCCAGGCCACAGTTCTCCAGAGAAGTCCTTTCTTCATCTCTTCTTTCCTGTGCTTCTTCCTCGGGCCCCTTACCACACCGTTCTCAACCAGAAGAAAGAACTGGCTGGGGCTTGGGCTGGGCCTTTGCTGGGAGTAGGGGGAGGTCCCGACCTGCCGGAAAGGATTGGGAGAAAAAAAAAAAAATTGGCAGCCAGTGGGGGAAGGGCTCCTCCTCCAACCATAAATACAAATTTTATTCAAGGTCTTTGTCACCATTTGTCTTCCTCGGGGGGCTGAGGGCCATGTCGGCCCTGTGCATGTCTAATTCCAGATCTGCTCCCCCAGGCTGCATGATGGATGGGACAGAGAAAGCAGGTCCTGGTTCACACCAGCCTTCCTGCAGAGCCTCAGGCAGCTCTACCCCAAGTCCGACACCCTTCTTTCTCATATTCTCCCTCCCTTCAGCAGAGGCCCTTTCTGCCCAGCTTCATCCACCCGATTAATCCTGGTTCCCAGCACCCCTGTTTTAGTCCCCTCACCTCAGCCCCTTTTGGATGCCAGGTTTCTTCTCTACAGCATCCCCTCTGCTCCTATTCCCAGCCCAGGCCGTGAGCAGAGGCGACCAGCAGGGCTGCAGAAGGCAGCGGTTGCAGTTGGTGTGTGTGGGGGGGGGGAGGCTTGGCTCACAGGGAGCCAAGGGGCCAGCTCTATGAATTTATTCATGTTCTGTTGCTCTTTCCCCACGCTCTGGAATGAAGCTGCCAGCTCACCGGGTGCTCATAGCTTCCCCCGCAGCTGTCACATTCGTCCAAGGAGGAACCTAGTTAGGGCTAAGGCCAGCAGGTCTTCCTGGGACCAAAATCTATGAGGGAATGCTAGGGAATGGGGAGGGGTCAGAGACATTTTACCCAGGCTTACCTGGTGATCACACTAGGAGGTCCCAGTGAAGTGGTAGAGTGGGGGGTAGGCCGTCAGGGTGGGGCAAGCAACCAAGCGGTGCAGGGTTGGTGGGAAGGTGAGCGGAGACTTCAGCAACCTCCTAGCCAAACACCAAACGCCCAGTCCTAGTGCTGGGCTAACCTCTACCAATGACTCTACACTACACTGATCCTAGTCCCAAATTACATACTTAACTTCTCTCCAATCCATAAGGGAACCTAAATTCCATAGCAGGACCCTAAGGGGAATCCTTACCTTCCTGGAACCCAGGGGTTTCCCCAGAATTTCTCCTAAGGCTATATAGCCAGGTGTGTGTCAGAGCTCTAAGGACTAGACTTTAGATTAGCATGTGATTAGCATATGATTTGCATGTGTTATGTGCCTTCTACTCTGCAGAAGTTTTCATGTTAAATTTTTATGAAGTGTAGAGGAAAGGTCCTGGCTCCTTGAAGATTCTTTCTTTTTGTTCTTTCTCTCATCTTATTGTCACCGACCCAGATGCCCTCCAGGGAAGAAAAGAGGTGAGGAGGTCAGCAATAGATGGGGCAGGAAGACAGGCAGTATGGCTTCCATGACTGTACAACCCTCAGTTTCCTCATCCGGAGACAGAGAGCGAGAGCGAGAGAGCAAGAGAGTGAGAGAGAGAGACAGAGACAGAAACAGAGACAGAGAGACAGAGAGAGACAGAATTAGAGTGACAGAGACAGAGAAACAGAGACAGAGAAACAGAGATAGAGTTGGAGAGAGACAGAGATAGAGAAAGAAAGAGAGAAACCACCCAGCCGAAGTTCCATCAAAATCTAAGGCAGTACCCCTGCCCTTCCTCCTCTTCAGGGCCAGGAGAACAGGATACTGTCCCTCCCCTTCCATGGTCTGGCTTTCAGTTCCACGTTAGAGGACACACAAGCTAGAAGCAGCTTGGGTTGCCTAGAACTAGACCCTTCATATAAAAAAGGAGAGAACAGAGAACGTAGTCCACCTCTGAGCACCGGGCATTGCATGGGACTGGAGATACCATTACTAAGTGCTTATTTCACTTGGAGGCTTTTAACATGCAAGTTCTCTTTGTGTCTTTTCAGCAGAAGGGAGAGAACGGTGCATTATCCCTGTCTGTAAGAGATGAGGAACTGGGGTCCACAACTAGAACGGGAAGGGGTTTTCTTAGAATGGAAGTTTTGACGTTTCAGCTTCCTCCCCAGTGTTTGGAAAGAGACGGCCAGCACCAGATGCAACGCCAGGAGAGATACGGGAACAGGAGTAGGCAGCAAGGTTTCCACGGGGCCTCAACAGTCTACATGCCATGCCGAGGCAACGGGGCAGTCTCAGACACACAGGTTCACAACCTCTGTCACACTCTGACACCAACCACGGTTCACATATTGGCTACCAGAAGGCCAAGGTTAGCTATGGAGGACGGTTCAGATAAAGCAGGGGTGCACAGAAGTGAGCTAGGGGAGGTTTTGCTTCCTGCGCCAACGGGAAAACTGAAACTCTCCCTCTGTGGCCGACGTGGAAATGCACCTGCATCTGCACATCTTGCTTTCTTTTGGAGATCATGTACCCACCTCGGCCAAGGTTTTGACTCACCAGCTAGTAAGTCCCCTTGGCCTAGAATCCATACAGCCTTGGGTTTGAGCCTTGGGTTCAAAGCTCTGTTGGCCTGAGAGCTGGCTCAGGGCTCCCCAGCGAGTTGGGTAGAGTGCTTCCAAAATGTTCATCAAGCCTGCAGCCCCGCATACTTATCCAGACGTGGCTTCAGCACCCTTTCCTCTCGTCCCTTTGAGCTGGCACACCCCCTCTGCGTCCCCCACTACTTCTGGCCCTCTCCTCTGGTTAATGAAATGTGGCAACCGGCTGCACAGGCAGCTGTCATACCCCTCATTTCTCCTCCGGGATGTTGAATCCCTCGCTAGGAGACCGACAGGTGAAAAGGATGCAGCGCGGAGAGCTGAAGGAGGGGTGCGGGCTGTGGAGAGCTGAGAGCCCGGAGGAAACGCCAAGCTCGAAGTCTCCGGGGCTCAGCTGAGTGAGGTAGGCCCTAGGATGCTCTTTTTGTCGGGGTCCCAAGTTCTTTCGTTCTTTGACAAGCAGCAGACCCAACCAGCCCCATAGCCAGCACCCGGGGACAACAGTCGGCCCCACACTTCGCGTCCTACACCCTGGGCCAAGCCCGGCTTCAGTGGGCTCAGCAAGCAGCGCCTCAGAGCCCGCGGCGGCAGCCCAGTGCTTGCTGCCAGCTCCTTCCATCCCTTCCCTCTCGCTCCCCCTCCTCCTCGCGCTCCCTCCCCCGCGGCCGCGGCCTTTATTAGGGATTCCGCGGCTGTCGGTCCCGCCATCCATCCTGTCCGCCAGCAATTAGGCGGCCAGACAAAGAGCAGCTTCGGATGGATGAGGGTCCCGGTGGATCGGAAATGTGAAGGGTCAGCGCTGCCGCCCGCGGCGCACCCCGCTCCCCCTTCCGCATAATCACCCGCTGCCCGTCAGTCAGCCCGGCCGCCCGGGAGCTCCCGGGCCCGGGGAGGGGCGGGGCTGGGGCCGCAGCCGGGGCGTCCCGGGCCGGGGCGGAGCAGACTCCTGCAGGTGCTGTTCTTGCGGGAGGCGGAGGACGGCGCGGCCAGGCGCTCGCGGAGGAGGAGGAAGGAATTAGGAACCCTCTAAGGGACTGGAACCCGTGGCCCGAGGCCTTCCTGAGGGACGTGGAGACTAACTAGTTTCCAGAGAGAGGCACGCCGAGGTCCTGGGGTCCCCTGATGGGAGATCGGAGGGTCTCCGCTCCCCGCCAAAGGAACTAAACCCACGACCTCCCCTTTCAGGAAGCTGCCAGGCTCTAGCTTATGGCGCCTCCTATCGCACTGACACGGCTCCTTATCCCCGCTCTCCTGAGCAAAATCCAAAACATCAAATCAAGAAATGCTCCAAATCCGGGCGAACCCAAGTGGAGCCAAGAGGAAGTTCAAGGAGTCCAGGTTTTACTGCGGATTCTTTGGCGCTGGCTCCCAGCTGACAAATCAACATCTCAATCTGACAATTAGTGGTCAGGGGCTGGGTGGGGGGAGAAGGGCTCTCGCTGCCAGGGCCGCGGAGTCCTCCCGGGGAGGCAGAGGTGGGCGGTGCTGGCAGTGATGAACGACTCAGGGGGGGCCCAGGGCCCCGAGCGCGCATTCATTACCCCGCTGACAGGCGGACGGGGCCGGGTGGGCGGCGAGTGGACGTGCCGGGAAAGAGGCCAGTGGCGGGGCGGGAGCAAGGGAGCGTTTAACAGTCCCCCGGCTCCCTCTAGTCCTGGTTTTTCACTTCGACCCTGGCCTTGACTACCTTGAACTTGGCCTCCCGGTTGTTGGCCGTCTCCTTAATTAAAGAATTAGGGAATCGGAGATGGACACAAACTCTGCCCTTGGATTAGGTGATTTAAGGTTAGAAACCGAGGAAGGATGTAGATAGGCCTTAAAACGAGGCGCTCCGGTGCCTGACCTCGGAAGAATTTTGCGTAGCCTCTCACTCAGACAATGGTGTGTGTGGCAGCGGCTGATAGGATGGTGTGTCGGTGACCTCCGGGTCATTGCCAGGATGTGTCCCCCTGATTTTATCAGAGGAGGAAGATGAGCCACCATGCCCCTCCCTGTGTCCCTACAGAGTGCTGTCATTTCTGTCTGCACTTCTGGGGGAAATGGCAGCTAAGGGTGACAGCTGAGGAGTGTGGTGTGTTAACCGTGAGCGTGCTGTGACCACCGATCGCTCCACCGATCGCTCATCTCCCCCAAGCATTGACCACCGGACACGCTTCCCTCCCCACAGTCCAGATGCCCGATTACTCTGTCTTGGAGTAATCCCTACATATAAGCATCTACAGTCTCCCGTATAAGACGAGTCTCCAATCCATCTACTCTCCCTTGGCTGGTGACCTAAGGAGGGAGCAGGGGCTACTGAGCAGACACCTGTGTGGTGCACAGGGTGAGATACAATGCATCTTTTGATCTCTAAGAGAGTCCATCTCCTGGGGCCTGGAGAAGCAGTAGTTGCTGGAGACCCAATCTTTGGACTCTTGGGCCTGGTTGGTTACAGTTCACACCTCGGGAAGATAACACCAATTACACTACAGTCATCTCTTTTTCACTTAGCTTTTTCTCAACTCTTCCATCACCAAGAAGTTGAGCCTGGCCTCTCCATCGCTGAATCTGCTGGCCCCACAGAGCAGGGGATTTTTGGGTCTCAGGACCGATGTTGTATACAGAGCATCTCTAAGGTGGCTTTCCTTTGCCTTGCTCTTCCCAGGCTAGATTCTTTGGGGGCTACTACAGTTTTATCTCTTTCCCTCTATCTTTTTGTCTGTGTGTTTCAACCTTTAGAGATCTCTTCCAAATTTTGTCTCCTCAAAGTTGAGGGGTCGTTCTTCCTCTTGGGGCTCTTGACTCTGGGAATAACCCGGTACAAAGTGGAGTCCTGTGAGGATCAAGGCAGTAGCGGGGAGAGCTTCCTTCTTGCCACAACTGAGAGCACAAGAATGACCAGGCCAGGCCAGGGCACGCCCGCCGTCGCTTCTCATTCCGGGCACAGGCGCCTGGTCGATGCTTGCTGTCCACCCCCTTGCAAACGGCCCTCCTCCTGGCCCCCGCCCCCTCCGCCAGCCTGGAAAAGGCAAATTTGACATTTTTAAATCCCGAGTCTTAGAGGGATCGATGCGGCCCGAGGGCCCCGCCCGGGGTCGATATTCCTGATTGGGAAGAGGCCGCTGCGCGGAGCCCGCGTGTAAATCACCCGGCCTGGGGGGAGGAGGGCCAGGGAACCTGCAGAATCCCAGGCGCGCTCAGCGGGAAGGGTCCGAGCCCGGGCTGGACCCAAGGCTTCCGGGAGAAAGCCAGGCTGGAAAAGAACCATAGAGGACCCCCAACCCCGGCCTCCCCCTCCCCCGTCTAGCCCTGCCAACTCCCGCGGCCGACTCCGGTCTCGCTTCAGCGGCCGCCATCCTCCGTTGCCCCTGGAGCCGCGAGGGAGGCCAGTGTCGGAGCCAGCCGTGCGGCGTCTCCTCTCCGGCCGCTCCCGCGGGGCCCGGGCTCCTGCGGCGGCTGTCACGGAGCCGACAGGCTGGGCTGGCGAGGAAGAGGGGGGTGTCGGGTGTTGGGGAGTCGGGGGGGCAGCTGAGAAGCTAGCGCAGTCCTCACGCTCAGTGGGCGCAACAGATGTTTGCGGGTTGAGGAGCGGCGAGGTGGTCCAGGGTAGCAAGACGCGGGGCGAGGGCCGGGCACCCTCAGGGAGAGGATGTAGGCACCCTTAGGGGCGAGGATGCAGGCACCCTTAGGGGCGAGGATGCAGGCACCCTTAGGGGTGACACAGACGAGCCCGCGAGGTGGGCGGGCTGTCAGGCCCAGCCAGAGAGAGAGGGGAAGGTGAAGGAACTTCTGGCCGCATCTAGTAATCGCCTGGGCCTCCAGCACTTGCCTCGTTCGCTAGGGGAAACCGAGGCAGCTGAGATGGAGAGGGGCCAGGAAAGGAGCCAATGATGAAGGTTGGGGAGGCAATCAATTTCCGCACGGTTTCTGCATCAGCCAAGGCCAACCCTGGGCCAGTGGCGGGTACATATGTTACCATGCCCTCGACAGCTGCTCAGACTCTCCCCTCCCGCGTCAGCTTGTCAGACCCCCCCAACCCCCCACCCCGCGCCAGTTTATAGAACAACAATTTGGGGAAAACAATCCTGGCCGAGTGACGGCCCCGTAATTGTGACAAAGTGAGCGCTGGAGAGAGCGCTGGGGCGGGGGCGCGGCGGATGAGGCGCAGGCAGGGGCATCTCTGGCCCACCCCGGCATCCCCGGTTCTCATTCCGGTCACCTCTCACCGTTCTCCCCTCCAGTGCCTCTTCTCTGGGCCCCTCTTGCCAGCGCTCTGCCCTTTCCCCGGCAGAAACAGCTCTTCTCCCGCCCCTCACCCTCCACCAACCCTCCTCCAGACCTGCTCTTTCCTTGCTCGTTTCTCACTCTCTCCTCCACCCTCCACTCTTTTCTCCATCTTTCCCTCCCGCCTACATTGCCCTTGGGCCCAGGCTCCACCGCAAAATCTTCTGCTCCCCGCAACCCCCCAGTCCTTCCTTCCTGGGCTGGGCCCGGAGCCTCCATCCCGCCCGCGTTCCCGGGAGTCCGGGGTCCCGGGCACCCCTGGGTCCCTCCGGCGCCCCTGGGCCCGGGTGCCTTCCGCTCCCCTCCCCCTCCGCCGCGGCTCGGCACCGGCCACCGCCGCCCAGAGCTAGTTTGTTTGTCCAGCGGCGGCGGCGGCGGCCCGCGCTGTTTGCCAAGCTTAGCGCGCCGCCGCGCAGAGCGGGCCAATTAAGTCTCATTCATTATTCAGCGCTCCTGTCGGCCCGGGTCCCCATCCCTGGCTAGCTGTCGTTTCGCTGCCCCTCCTCAACCCCAAAGGGCCACTTCCCGAGCTGCACTCGCGCCCCCAGCTAGGGGTAGAGGTGATGGCGGGAACCAAACACTCCGGCTACTGTTGGCAGGTGACCCTGCGTGAGGCCCACTGCTCCATCCCTACCTCTAATCAAGACGGAGAGACCTTGTAGAACCAAGCTTCTTTAGAAAGAACGACACCGAAGCTCAGGAAAGGGTGTGACTTGGCCAAGGTCACGGAGCTGCTCCCAGGTCTGGAGCCTGGAATATTGAAGGCGTTTTGTTCGACAGCCCCGAAGCCCTGGTTGTGGCCTTCCTCTCCTAAGGTGCACCCCCACCCTGTATCCCTTGGGGATGAGTTTCCTTTGCTTCAGGCAAAGGGTCAGAGCAGCTTCGGGGCTGTGCAGGTCAGGCTCTTGTCTGGAGGCCTGGAGGCAGGGCAGTGATGCAAAATCGGGGTCTTCTAGGCGCCCCCTTTTGCCTATGGGTAGATGTCTTTCCCTTCAGAAATTAGAAGTGATACTCTAATAGCCTTCTTGCTGCTCTTGGAGTGTGGAGAGAGGCGTGCTGTCTTAAGAGAGAGGGATCACCTCCCATTTGTGGTGGGGAGGAAAGGTAATCAAGAACTTTGGTTCTGTTGATGGAATCTTTTTTTTTTTTTTCTTTTTTTTTTTTCCTCTCTCCTGCCAGGTAGCCACACAGTCCTGACAGCCTTGGCCTGGGGTGTCCCAACCTTGCGGAAAGGTGATTTGGGACTTTTAGGGAATCTCCCTCCGAGAGCGGCAGGGCCACCTGGCGGTTGTTGTGACGTGCTGCAAGAGGTGCTCCGCCGGAGTGGGGTGCATAGTCTTAAACAGGGTGAGCCTGGAAAAAGCTTCCTACAGAGTTTACCCTAGAGGGCTGTAGGGCAAGGCAGGACCGGAAAGTGATTCCGAAGGGGCTGACCAGGGCTTGGGGGAGGGGCCTGGCGGAGGTGGCCTGACTTTAGAGACGTAATCAGCACTGAGACAAAGTCCACTTGCATGGAAGTGGGAGGAGAGAGAGAGAGAGAGAGAGAGAGAGACAGAGAGAGACAGAGACAGACAGAGACAGACAGAGAGAGAGAGAAAGAGAAGAGGAGAGAGTGGAGTGCAAGCCATTTTGATTCTGTGGTGGAAGGAAATGACTGGTCTGAAGCAGCCTGGCAGCCTGAGCAGCCAGGTACTGCAGCCCTCCTGGGACTGCCTGAGGGTGAGTTCGTTTGAGGTAGATGGGACATACTGGCAGGCAACCGCTTTGATATTCTGAAGTTGAGCTGTGGGGTGCTGAGGTCTAGGTCAAAACGTTTCCCAGAATGCTTAAGTGGAAGGAATTCAGGATCCATTTCATGTTTGAACTGTGGGGAAATTTCATGGCCTGGGGAGATGGGAAGGCTGGAGAAAAGCTGAAACTTTGGTTCAGGTTACCGAGAGCACGCACACACATACACACACACACACACACACACACACACACACACACACACACACACACACACACACACACGGAGTTTAAGGGGTGGGCTTAGTAAGACACTGCCTTAATAGGGTTTGAAACTTTGAAAAGGTATCCTGTTCAGTGCCCCCACCACCACCACCAGGTGAACCATTACTGTTCCTCCAGGAGTCTGACAGGAGGGCTGAAGTTTAAGCTACTCCTCCTCTTCTCCTCCCCCACCCTTCCTCCTCCTCCCTACCCCCCCTCCTTTTCTTCGTCCTTCATTATTTTATGTGGAGGGTGTTTCCCTTGAATCTGTGGGTGTGCTGCATGCATACCTGGTGCCCTTGGAGCCCAGAGGAGGGTGTCTGTGAGCTGCCACGTGGGTGCTGGGATCTGAACCCGGAGCAATAAGTGACCCCTGAGCTCTCTTTCTAGTCCCAAGCTTCTGATTTGTTTGTTTGTTTGTTTTTGGTTCAGTCACCTAGTTCTCAGTTTCTCAGCTGAAAACATTTAAAACATTCTGCTACCTGGGTATGGTGGCACAAGCCTATAACCCCACCACCAGGGCAGAAAGATTAGGAGCTCAGACACCCTCAGCTATGGCCCCAGAAGACCAACTTTGGCTATATAAGACCGTGCCTCAAAAATAAACGGATGAATAAACAACTTAATAAAGAAAAAAAAGAAAAAATTAAAAGCAAAGCATTCTCCTCTCCTAAATTTGGAGTTACTGTGACTATGAATAACAGGGCTGGAATGCTAACACACAGGTTGAGACATCCGGCACCTCAGAGACCCTGAGGTAGGATTGGACTTGACTTTTATTAAGAAGAGATGGTTTACTGTGTTGGGGTTTGGGTGTTGTCTGATGAGTCTGCTTTTTCCCTGCTCTGTCTCTTAGGGTCCGAGGATAACTCTCAGGACTACTGTGAAACTCACAGGGGACCCTGAGATCTCTGTATCCTGATCAACGCCAACGCCGAAGGATCTGTTCTGAGACTCTTGCCCTAGAGCATGGCCAAAGGGCTCCTGGTGACCTATGTCCTTTGGGCTTTCGGGGGTCCTGCTGGACTCCACCACCTGTACCTGGGACGGGACAGCCATGCCCTGCTCTGGATGCTTACCCTGGGAGGTGGTGGGCTGGGCTGGCTCTGGGAGTTCTGGAAGCTCCCAAGCTTTGTCGCTCAAGCCAACAGAGTCCAGGGTCGGAAACAGAGGCCAGGGGAGGGGAGACCACCTCTGAGTCTCCTTCGCTTTGCTGCCCAGATGATGGTGGGTATCTATTTTGGTCTGGTGGCTCTGATCAGCCTTTCTTCCCTGGCCAACTTCTACATCGTGGGCCTCCCACTGGCAGTTGGCTTAGGGGTCTTGCTGGTGGCCGCTGTTGGTAACCAGACCTCAGACCCTAAGAACACTTTAGGAGCAGCGTTCCTTACGTCCCCTGTGTTCTACGGCCGCCCCATAGCCATCCTGCCCATCAGTTTGGCTGCCAGCATCATGGCCCAGAAGCATCGCCGATACAAAGCTTCAGCGGAGACAGAGACTCTCAGTGTGCGGCTCTACCGTCTGGGCTTGGCTTACCTCGCCTTCACGGGTCCACTGGCCTATAGCGTTCTGTGCAACACAGCTGCCACCCTCAGATATGTGGCAGAAAGCCTTGGCTCCTTCTTGAGCTGGCTCAGCTTCTTCCCACTTCTTGGCCGCCTCATGGAGGCTGTCTTCCTTCTGCCTTGCCGGGTCTGGTGGCTACTGGTCGGGGACCCAGGCTTTGGCAGCAGCCAGTTCCAGGAGTGGGAAAAGCTCTATGAATTTGTTGACAGTTTTCAGGATGAGAAACGTCAGCTGGCTTACCAGGTAAGCCTTTCTTCCTTCCCTTCGGGTAAGTCTCTCCAGGGTCTGTCTGGACTCTCAGAGTTAGGAGAAGTCCTGCTGGAGCTGATGGCCTGCATAGGGAAGATCTGTCCTGAGGTCTGCTAGCTACGCCCTGAAGGGCCTCCTGGCTTCTTTGGCTTTCTGTGTGTGGTACCTGAGAATTGTGTATGGATAATACTTTTTCTTGAGGTCTGACATGGATAAAGTGCACTAAGTTTATGTACTTGCCCCTCTGGTTAAGGTAGGGAACATTACCAGCTCCGAGAACATTCCTTCCTGTCCCTTCCAAATCTATACTCCTACCTCGGAGGTTACCTCCTTTCTGACATCTTTCACTGTGGATTAGGGCTTTTGTTTCATGGTGTAGAAGATTAAATTCAGAACCCGGTGTATGTCACGTGATCACTGTCACACTGAGCCACATCCCAAGTCCTACCATGATATATTAGGTTAAGAACCTTTATTATTGTATGTGTGTGCACATGCCACAACATGAAGGAGAGGTCAAGCCTGGAGCCTCTCCTTCTGCCATGTGCCATGCGTATTCTGGGGATCCAGCTCAAGTCCTCGGGCTTGGCAGTGAGAGCCTTTGGCTGGCCTCCAACTTGTGATCCCCCTGCCTCTGCTCCCCCCCACCCCCGGGGCTGGGTACTAACAGGCAGGTGCCACTGTGTCCGCTAGTGAGGTTTTTTTGGTTAGTTTTCTTTTCTTTCTTTCTCTCCTCTTTTTTTTTCCTTTGCCCAAGTTTTGCATATTCTTGATAAATGGGGTCCTCTAATACTGGCCTGGCATTTCTCGTTCAACTTTACGTTTATAAGGCTTATTCGTATTTAACACGCTATTTTAAATAGGCTGTGGTGGTTGCTGTATCATATCCTAATCCCAGATTACTTATTCATTCTATTGTTAATATTTAGGTCATTTCTAGTTTCGGACTTTTTTCAGTGAAGTTCCTTTAAGTAGTTCTCAACCTTCCTAACGCTTTACTACAGTACTTCATGTTGTGGTGACCCCCCAAACATGAAATGATTTTTGTTGCTACTTCATAACTCTAATTTTGCTACTGTTATGAATGGTAATGTAAATATCTGATATGCAGATGGTCTTAGGTGACCCCTGTGAAAGGGTCATGTGACCCCTAGAGGGGTCTCGACCCACAGGTTGAGAACTGCTGCTTTCAGCACTGGTTTCACGTCTTTGGTGGACATACATAGTTATTTCTCTTGTGGGGAGGAGATCTTGTCAAGGATGCAAAGTTCAAGGTTGGGAAATGCAGCCATGATGAACAGAATCTTGACTCTTACATGAACTCCTGAGGTTTTTTTTTGGGGGGGGTGTTTGTTTGAGTTGTTTTGTTTTTCTCTGACTGCTGTGGATCAAACCCAGGACCTTATTGGAATTAGGGATGTGCTCTGCTACTGGAATAGACCACTGTCCCTAAGCACTGAAATTTTGTGTGATGCTCTGGGCCATTCTAGAGACTAAACAGCCTGATTTAGCAAGTAAGCTGGGAGAGACCCAGGTACTCTGAGCACTTATGAGATGCTAATTTGTCAGTTCTCTTTCACCAAGGTTTTGGGCCTTCCAGAAGGGGCAACCAGTGAAGAAATCCACAGGAATTACCTGCACCTGGTGAAAGTCTGGCACCCAGACCACAACCAGCACCAGACAGAGGAGGCCCAGAGGCACTTCCTGGAGATCCAGGCTGCATATGAAATCTTGAGTCAGCCCAAGAAGCCCAGAGCATCCCGGAGGTGAAAAGCAACACCCAGAGCATAGGCTGTTATCAGCAGAGCTGAGCAGCTTACTCAAAACATGGTACCCCAAAAATGTTAAAGACACTGCTTGGAGCAGAGATGAGGAAAAGTTCAAAGGGATGAGAACATTTGTGGTAGAAAATGTATTTATGTTCTCAATTTCTAAATTCTTGGTGATTGTATTCTTGATTATATTTTCTTAAGACCATATAGGGAAAGATACATTATAAAAGCCAATAAAATATCTTTCAAAGAATATACCACCATATCCTACCCCAGTACGTTGGTGTATGATGGAGGAAGGTTATTTAACTTTTATAAATGTGTAAAGCACTGGTTTAGGAGACTGAAGGAAAAGGATGAAGATTCTAATATTTCGTAATATGCTGTCTTATGACAAGAGTAATTTCAAGATGTAAGACAGGAGTT
>JAMJFZ010001427.1:45000-77147 GCA_026225945.1 Cricetomys ansorgei
TCTTGGGAATTACCTCACAGATGGCCATTTTCACTTTTGCTTGGATTAGAAATCCTTTCTTTTTCCCATTTTGGGACGTGTGTGTGTGTGTGTGTGTGTGTGTGTGTGTGTGTTCTGGAAATTGACCTGTGAGTTGAACCCAGGGCCTCATGAATGCTAGGCCAGAACTGTATCTCAAAGCTGGTTATAGCTCAGCCCTTTCTTACTTTGGTTTTGAGGCAGGGTCTCGCTCTCTAGCTCAAGCAAAATTTGAGCTTGTGATCCTCCCGTGTAAGTTTCCCAAATAGGTGAGGTTACATGCGTGAGCTGGCAAGCTTGCTAGGAGTCATTTGATGGTTGTATGGAGCTAGGATGTGGCTGGGAGGCAGAGTGCTCCCTCCCTGCCTGTGTTTAGAGATACTTAGATCAGGCGACCTAGAACTCACTACGTAGACAAGGCTCGCCTTTTCCTTGTAATTCTCCTGCCTCAGATTCCCAAGTGCTAGGATGAACCATGAACCATCATGCCTCCCCCTCACCCCCGCCTTTTTTTTTTTGCCCCAAGGCAGGGCTTCTCTGTTGTAACTCTGCTGCCCTGGAACTCACTCTGTAGACCAGGCTGGCCTCGAACTCACAGAGCTCCTCCTGCCTCTGCCTCCCGAGTGCTGGGATTAAAGGCATGTGCCACCACCGCCAGGCTCGTGCCTCCCTCTTAAAAGTGCTTTTGAGGCCCAGCTCTGAAAAACAAGAAAACTGGAAAAGCGGCAGGTTTTATTTTTATTTTTATTTAATTAAATTTTTTTTTCTTTTCTCATACAACTCAACACGTCCCAACCCCCCTCCTCCCCTCCCTCCAGCCTGGCTCCTCCCATCTCCACCACAGTTAGTTTCTTCGCCGCAACTTCTCTTTAGACTCACCATCTCTCCCCGCAAAGAGCAAAAGCCCCTCTTTATTTCTGAGAATCCATCCTTTACTTCAGATCTCTTCGGTTTCCCTACTAAAGTGCTTTTGTAGACAAGTACTACAGCTCAGTAGGCAGAAGAGCCACACGGAGGTGAGCTGCTGGGCCTCCTGTCTGTCTCCCGTCGCCCGGGGTGGCTGTGCCATCCTCTTCTGCCTCTCGAGCTCTGAGCTCTGGCGTACAGCACCGGCTTCTGCCTTTTCTGCTAACCGGGAGGGGGGACGGTCGTCAGCACCACAGCCTCAGTTTCTTGTGAGGTGAGAAGTTAGACTCCGGTGACCTTTAGGGTCACACTTAGCATAGGCCTGTAGTTCTTTTCACCTGAGGCTTATGTTAAACAATCTGACTTGTCATCCTGTGGCTGCCCTCTTGTGGCCATTATTTTGGTAAGAAAGCAAATTAGCGGGGAGTGGTAGTGCACTTTAGAGGCAGAGGCAGGGATGTCTCTGCGAGTTCAAGGCCAGCCTGATCTACATAGTGAGTTCCAGGCCAGTCAAGGCTATCTAGTGAGACCCGGTCTCTAAATAAGTAACTTATGTTTGAGTCAGGGTCTTGCAAGTAGCCCTCAAACAATCTGATGATGGTGATGATGATGATGATGATGATGATGATGGTGGTGATGATGGTGGTGATGATGATGATGATGATGATGATGGTGATGATGGTGATGATTATGTGTGCACCTATCTGTAGTGTGTCACAGAGCAC
Source organism: Cricetomys ansorgei (assembly GCA_026225945.1). Taxonomy (NCBI): domain Eukaryota; kingdom Metazoa; phylum Chordata; class Mammalia; order Rodentia; family Nesomyidae; genus Cricetomys; species Cricetomys ansorgei. The sequence goes on from JAMJFZ010001427.1 coordinate 46,650, forward strand.
TTAGGAAGGTCAGAGGACAGCTTTCATGATTCACTTTCCTTCCCCTTTGGGGTCTGGAAACTGAACTCATCATCAGGTTTATGCAGACAGTGCTTTTGCCCACTAAGCCATTGTGCTGGCCCAGAAGGAGAAGGGAAAGTACTTAAGGAGGGGCTGGAGCGACGGCTCAACTCTTAAGAGTACTGGCTGCTCTACCAAAGGACCTCAGTTTAATTCTCAGCATCCACACCAGGCCCCTCAGGCAATCCAGCACTCTCTTCTGGTCTCCTCAGACACCTGCACTGGCCTGAACATACCCACACACACATATGTATAACTAATCAAAAATAAATTTTAAAGAAGAGGTTGGGGAAAATAGCCTAGCTGTAGAGTACTTGGCAAACACGCCCAGGGAGAAAGTTTCACTGTATGGTGTAGGCTGGCTTCAAACTCCTGGGCTCAAATGATGTACTGCCTCAGCCCCTATGTAGCTGAAACTACAGGAGCCTAGCCCCATGCTAGCCTTAAAATACAAGACTTAGCCAGTGTCAGTAGAGGTACATACTTTAATTCCAGCACTTGGGAGACAGAGGCAGGTGCATTTCTGAGTCCCAGGTCAGCCTGGTCTATAGAGCTGAATTACAGAATAGCCAGGGCTACGCAGGAAAAAACCCCGTCTCAAAAAACCAAAAATAAAATAGAATGCTTAATTGTTTGAAGAACGGCATAGTGACTATTGCCTCCTTAAAACTCCCCTGTACGCTAATATTCGTTTTAGAACTATTTATGTGGCTGAGGATTAGAGCAATCATTTTATGTGATTGCTAGCCCTATAGAACCTTGTGCTTTATTTTCGATCGCTGATAATAATGGTATTTTTATAGAAATTTATAAAAGCTTAGGGTTAGAACAAGTGCATCTCTAATTCTTGTGCCTTCTCTTGGGCTCTTTTCCTTATGCATCTTTGTGTCCAACTGTGATACGATAGTTCTTGTTTTATGTTATTATATTTTATTTTTGTTACATTTTATTATTTAGAATGTTTAGGAATCAGTAAGCTCTACTATATAATGCTAGAATGACTTCATTGTTACACACTTGAGCATAAACACATAGCATAAAATGTATCCTTTTAAATTTCATTTTCTTTTGTTGAGACAAGGTCTTATTCTCATAGCCCAGTCTGGTTTCAAACTCACAATCTTCCCATTCCTTCTGCCCAGAGATTGCAGACATATGTCACCATGCCTAGCAAATTCATCTGTTTTGTTCCGTGCTACTTTATGGCAGGGTCTCCTGTGACCCAGACTGGCCTTGAGCTCCCTGTGAGTAAAGATGACCCTGAATAACTAAGCCTCCAGGCTCCACCCCCTGAGTCCCGACTACAGCCATACAGGACAGTCTAGTTACATTCCTTCCTTTAAAGTATACAGTGTTAACCCCAGCACTTGGGAGGTAGTAGCCGGTGGATCACTGTGTGAGTTCAAGGCCAGCCTGGTCTACATAAAGAGTTATAGGACAACCAGGGCTACATTAAGAGACACTGTCTCAAAAAAAAAAAAGTTTACAATGTTATGTATGGCGTTGGGCCTAGTCACAAGTGTAACCTTCAGGACTCTCCAATTCTACAATGTCTTCACCCCCCCAAAAAAGGTCCTACCCACCCTGGAAGTCACTCCTCCTTACTCGTAGTGGTCACTGGCCACCACGCTCTGTTCTCTGCGGTCTGTTTCTTAGACTTGCTTACTCTGCTGTTTGCTTCGATTAATTAATTAATTAGTTAATTAGCTAATTTATATTTTCCTAGATCCTTCCCGTCCTCCAGCCCTGCCGTTAGTCCTCGTTGTTCTTCGTGTCCGCCTTCCAGGCCTGCATGTTTTTTCAGACAGGGTCTCATGTAGCCCACGCTAACCATGGCTTTAGTTTCTGGTCTTCTTCAGTGTTGGTACGACATGCATGCACTACCGTAGCGGATGTATCTATTTTTTTTTTTGAGACAAGCTTTTCTACCGTCAGTTAGACGGACGTGGAGCTTAGCACAGGCTGGCCTCAAATTCCAGCCGATGCTTTTGCCTCGGCCTCCCTAGTGCCAGGATGCAGTCGCGGTCATCGCCCCTGCTCTGTTCTGTATCCCCCCAACACACACTGTTCTGGATATTTTGTATAGCTGGAATCAATGTGTTGCCCTTCGCGTGTGCCGGGCTTCTTTCATGTAGCGTGATTTTTCAAGGTTCATTCATGTTATCGCATGCGTCGGTACCATATTTCCATCGTGTTTAAATGATTCACATTGGAAAGCTATTCAATCATCCCTTTTTAGGAAATGTGTATTTCACACACACACACAGCTATGTGTATACAGTAAGGATTGTTGCACCGATAGCTTCGGCCGCTAATTCCCCTATTCTCTTGACTTATTCCCTTAGAATAAATTCCCATGAGTGAGATTATGAGGTCAAAGGGCATGAACATTTTTACAGCTCTTGTCAATATTGCTCTTAAATTGTGGTGCCCAGAACTAATGCAATTCTCAGTGTGTTCAGACAGAACAGGGTGCTGTGGGGCTATTAAGTTCTCAAGGTCTGGACAATACATCATCCTTTAAATCAAGCAGCCCAAGAATTTATTAGTGTTTCTATTTTTCCCCTCTTCTTTTTCCCTCTCTTTCCCTTTTTCCCTTTCTTTGTTTCTAGCTTGTATGTCTGTGTTATTCTGTGAGCTTCTAGCCAAGGAGAGCATGTCTCCCCAGCACTGTCGCTTTATGTCTCTGATTTGAGACAGGATCTCACGTACACAGCTGGGAATGGTTTTGAATTGCTATCCCTGTCTCTACCTCCAAAATGCTGAGGCTGCAGACACGTAGCAAGCTTGGCATGCTAGTCCAGAGAAAGTTAAGCCCAGCCCCCACTCGGCTCTAGGTGCTGTGTGTTTAAGCTGTGTTTGCAGCTGTTCTAAGACCCAGGGCCCTTTTTGAGGCTCCTAGCCTTGAATTTAGCATGTCCTGGTTTTCTATTAAAATTTTTTACCTTTCTTTTTGTTTCATGTGTGTGTGCATACCACACGCATTCAGTACCAAAAGCGGCTCCGGGGTCACGGAATTCCCCTAGGATTGGAGTTACAAGACAGGTATGAGCCACCATGTGGGTGCTGGGAACCAAATCCAGATTCTCTGGAAGAGAAGTCAGTGCTCTTAACCACTGAGACATCTTTCCAGCCACATTTTGTTGTTTTTCTCTAATGTTGGGTGGTCTTGAAAAGCTAGCTGCAGGTATAGCTTTTTTTTTTTATTTTATATATTTTGGTCTTAGCTGGAAACCACCCTTTGTCACAAGGCAAAATATAACAGTTTCCATCCCCTTCACTTTATTTTAGATAAAAATTTTAATTTGTTGAGATTTATTTATTTTTATTTTATAAAGCGCACGAGTGTTTTGCCTGCATGTATGTCTGTGTGTCGTGTGTGTACGGTACCCTCAAAAGCCAGAAAACAACACTGGATCCCTTGGAACTGGAGCTATACAGACACCTGTGAACTGTCTTATGGGTCCTGGAAATTAAACCCAGGTTCTCTGGAAAAACAGTCAGTTCTCTTTCCTTGAGCCACCTCTCCAGCCCTCCTTCCCCCCTGCGCGTTTAAAAAAGTCTAGTAGTTGCCCCCCCCCCCCCAGGAGGGTAATTTCCAGACTTCAGGTATCCCCCTTTTTAAGGAAAGGACGGAGCAGCTGTGATGCTGAGTTTGCCATGTTGTTACAAGCAAGCTCCAATTGCAGGGTGGCTTTTGGATGCCACGTAATTTCCTGGGGAAATCTGGAGTAGTCTATTTCATTTTGCTTGGGCTTAGTGGAAAAGGGCCCGGCTTGATGACCTGAGGTTAATCCCCTGATCCCGCAAGGTGGCGGGAGAGAACCACGTCCTGAGAGTAGCCCTCTGACCTCCTGCCCTGAGAAGCTGACCTCATTTTTGCTTCAAGCTGCTGTTGTCTTTCTTAGGCTCCACAAAGGATTGGAACTATTCAGCTGCTCTGTTCCCTGGGTTTTGTTTTGTTTTTGCTGAAGTGAGGCTTAAACAGTAAAATAAAAAACTTTAATGTGGTGTTCTGGCTGAACGAGATGTCATTCTAACAATTGTTTTCTTTCTCTTCCTTCTCCTTCCCCCCCAGTTCTCTTCCTCTGTCCCAGTGCGCATCCAGCCTTTTATCTGTCCCTGTTTATCTGTAGAAGATAACTCTAGGCAAGGACTTTGGACCTCGGCCGTTTAAACCTTACCAATGAGTTTCATCAGAATAATATACCGTCCGGCGTGGAAAAGTTGAAAAGGAACCATTTTAACCTGTAATCTCAGCTCCACTTCTGTGCGAGAAAAACTGGGGCAGTGAGTCGGTTAGCTTGAAAACTTGGCTCTGTGTACCTGTCTGTCGGTCGGTCTATCATCTGTCTGTCTATCTATCGTCTGTCTGTGTAGCTGTGGGGTAGGAGGATGGGAGGGATGTTTGTGTGTGTACAGGTGCTCAAAGAAGCCAAAGAGGTCGTCAGATCCCTTGGAGCTGGAGCCACAAGTGGCTTGAGAGTCACCTGACACGGATACTAGGAACCCGATTTGGGTTGTCTGCAAGAGCAGTATGGACTTTTTACTACTATCTCTCTAGCTCTAAACTTGGCTCTTAAAAAAGAAATCTTGCACGGGGGCAGGCAGGGCCTGAGGCAAAGCTGATCTTCTGGCCTCTGAAGGCACACGATGCAGACACACACTTGGGGAAAACACCCACACACATTTAGAAAAATAAAAGAATAAAAGGAGTCTGGGTTGGTGGCAGAAGCCTTTAGTCCCAGCACTCACGAGGAGAGACAGACAGCCGGTCTACAGAGCTAGTTCCAGGGCAGTCAGGGCTACAGAGGGAAGCCCTTTCTGGAAAAACAAAATAAAACAAACAAAATGGAACGGGCTTGGGGACCAGTGTGTTTTGCTGAGATGTTGTCCTGGCACAAATCTAAGAGTCCTCAAGGCTCCCATTACTTCATTTTGGACTTTATTGCTTTTTTCTCTCTTTCCTTCCTGGGACTTCCCAGCAGCTCGAATTTACTGCTTTTCTGTATAGTTGGAATTTGCTAGTCTGAATCTTTGCACTTCTTTTACGGCCTCGCTTGAGGTTTATCCCTAAACGATACCTTCCCGGATTAATTCTACCTTCTGCAATCTTTCCCCTCTGAGTTCCTTTAGCATTCTTGTCTAAACTGTACCAGTCTCGAAAGCATTTCCTTACGTGTTTCTGGGTAATTGTTCTGTCTCATGTTTACAAGTCTCTCCTTAACTTCACCAGACTCCTTCAGGGCAGGAACTGTCTTCTTCCAATGCAGATAAGGGAGCATTTAATAAATCTGTAACCTTGGATAAATTATTTAACAAGCTTGGGTTCAGTTTTCTCAACATGGGGATAATGTTGCCCGTATCGCAGGGATGATGAGACAATTAAAGGAGACAATGTATTGAGAGCACTTTATAAATTATAAAACGTCTTCATAGCGGTTAGGTGGTTGTCTTTATTTTACAGCTAGCGGGCCTTGAAGTCACAGTCTTCCACCTCAGCCCCCCAAGTGCTGAAATCATATGCATTTTCCACCATGATTGGCTATTTTTATTTAGAATAGGTTTTATTATTACTATTGTGTGTGATGATGTGTGTGTGTGCACATGCGCGTGCACATGTGTGCATATGGATGCTCCAACACCACAGCACACGCAGGGAGGTCACAGGGCGACATCCAGGGACTGGTTCTCTCCTTTCCTGATGGATGCCAGGGAGCCGACTCCTGTCGCTGTCGGACTTCTGAGACAATCCCTTTATCCGCTCACCGTGTTGCTGGTCTTGCTGGGCTAATTTTTGAAAACATTATGACAGAATATAGAAATAAGAGAGCATGCCAAAGTTTCAGGTTAGCTTTTCCTATTGAAGTGTCACATGACAAAAATATTGCCAATGTCAGAATCAAAACTCAGGTCACAGGAAAGCGGTGTTAATTACATCTCTTTCACATAGGGACAAATTCACTTAAGACTAAATGGGAGATTTCTGGGTTTTTGTTTGTTTGTTGTTTTTTGCAGTGCTGGAGATTAAACCCAGGGCCTCTAGCATGCCAGGCAAGGGCTTTACAAGTGAGGTATACACCCAGCCCTGCTTTTTGATTTTTGATGCAGGGTCTTGTCCAAGTTACCCTTTTACTTAAAATCATCCTTAAATCAGGCAGTGATGGCGCACGCCTTTAATCCCAACACTCGAGAGGCAGAGGCAGGTGGGTCTCTGTGAGTTTGAGGCCAGCCTGGTCTAGTTCTAGGACAGCCAGGGCTGCAAAGAGAAATCCTGTCTCAAAAAACAAAGCAAACGAACATAAAAGAAATCACCCTGGCTCAGCCTCCGAGTACTGGAATTACAGGTGGCACCACTAGGCCTGTCTTGGACCTTAGTTTTGTTATCTGTGATATGGCAAGTGCTAAGATATTTGAGCCCCTTAATAGAGCATGGCGAATTAATTCAGAGGACCTGGGTTCAATTTCCAGTACCCATACAGTGGCTCTCAAAGTCTGTAATTCCAGTTCCAGTGGATCTACCACCCCCTTCTGGCCTCTGTGGGTACTGCATGCATGATGTGCTCGCAAAACATCTACACACATAAAATAAATCTTTAAAAAATGTCAGAGCTGGGTGGGGTGGTACACACCTTTAATCCCAGCAGAAGGGAAGGAGAGACAGGTAGATCTCTATGAGTTCCAGGCCAGTCAATGTGGTGACCTTCGCAACAACGGTCTGTATTGCACTGATTTTTCTTCAGTTTGTAGAGTGTAGCCACTTTGCAGTCATTTCATGACAGGTAACGATCTCTTTTATTTTGAAGCAAAACAAGCAACAGGAAATGGGTACGTAGTATAAAGAACGGGGAAGACACTGATGCTCATTTTTAAAAAGCTTAGATTTGTTTTCTGTGTGAGTGAATGTTTTACCTGCCTGTGGAGATGCACACCACATGCGTACCTGGCGCCTGCAGAGAGGTCAGAAGAGGGCTCTGAATCTCCTGAGATTGGCGTTCAGGGTGGTTGTGAGCCATCACGTGGGTGCAGGGAACTGAGCCAGGGTCCTCTGCAAGAGTCGCAAGTGTTCTTAACCACCGAGCCATCATCAGGTCCCCAAAATCGGTATTAAAAGAAACGTTTTCAAAACATTTGTTGGATGTCCTTCTAGAGACGTGGGAACTGTAAGGAGAGAACAGAGGTAAGCCACCAGTTGCAGTGTCTCCTCCCGCTGTGCACCGCCTGCTCTTTCTTTTCAACGAAACCTCCTGTCCTCGCATGAGCTGCGCGAATATAGAAGCCTTTCCTTTGGTATTGGTGAGATGGCACAAGGAGGAAGGCGCTTGTGGACAAGTCTGGGGACCCGAGTTCAAACCCCAGGACCCACATGGTGGAAAGGGAGAGCTGACTCCCACATCGTCCTCTGACGGCCACACTAAGGCGTGTCCACATGCCCACGTAGAATAAGATAAGTCACTAAGTTTCTCCGTTAGACAGTAGCGACCATGTGAGCTCGGTCAGAAGACAGCAGATGTTGCACAGACACAGACCTGCCAGAGCTCAGCACAGGGGTCAGCATGTCACGACAAGCGCCAGCCTGGACGGCAGAGCTTCGATGGTCTGATCTTTTTAATGACACAGAAGCTCCTCGGGTGTTTTATCGATACAAAAATTCTGCCCACTCATCCAAGGACCTATTTGCATAATGAAGGAAACTTGTAGTTTAGTCTCATCCCTCAATCCTTTAGCAAACCACGCCACCTTTACGGCGGCGAACTCAAGGCCTAAGGGGAGTGTTCTCGCCTTGTTGCCTGAGACTGTGAGAGAGGGATTATAAAAATTCCTCCACAGCAACATTGCTCTTACCACGATGGCTCTGCCAGAGAGCCGTGTGCAGGTGCAGGTCATGAGGAACCAAACATCTGAATCACAGATTTACATCAAGCCAACGTCTGCAGATAATACAAAACTTAGGCAGCCCTTCCCCAACAATGTACAAAGCAATTGTTCCAAAGTTACAAGAGCATAACTAGAAATTAACTTCCCCAACAAGAGGCATCATGACTTGATAGGCTAGAGTTTGGTGTGTGCATGTATGAGCTGCATGTGTGTGAGCATGCACATACTTGTGCTCTTAAACAAGGATGCCTGATGACTTCCTCTGTGGCTGCTTTATTGCCTGGAGACAGGGGTCTCTCGCTGCAGGGTAAATTAGCTGTTTCAGCTAAGTTGGCTGGCCAGCCATTGAGCTCTCAGGATCTACCTGACTCTGCCTCTCAATGTTGGAGCTAGAGGCTTGTGCAGCTATCCCTGGCTCTTTATGTGGGTGCTGGGTATTTGAACTCAGGTCTTCATGCTTTCAAAGCAAGCACTCTTACCTACTGAGCCACCTTCACAACCCCAACAGACCAGTTTTAAAGAAGGGGGGCCTACAACATCTAATGAACTTGTATTTGTTTTGCAGCAGCAATAGGCTTCTGCATTTCCTGGATGGCTTTCGGTGGCAAAGTCAGTCCGCCAGGAACAGACGGATCCTTACTAGCGAGGCCTATGTTGTTCTGTTCTTATTCTATATAGCAAAGGAAACTGGAAAAACGAGTCACTATTCTTTGGGTGCCTGTATAATTTTGTACTGTTCTGTGCTTCTCCGATTAAGTAGCATACCATTATAATTAATTATTTAATAGCACTCTCTTCCTTTATAACTGGATACTCTCGTTAGGGGTAGCGGTGTATTTATTTTCATCCTAAGCGGCCTGATGCCTAGAAGACAGCCGCCATTCATTGGGTTCTTACGTCAGCTCAGTGGAGGAAAAGAGAGCAGATATTTGAATGCTTGCTTCTATTTGTATATTTGTATATACTAATCAGCAGATGTTCGATTTAGTGCCTTCACTAGGCAGATGACTAGTCTTTTGCGTGTGCGTGTGTGTGTAGGCCAAAATTCTACCTACCTACCTATCTACCTATCTACCTACCTACCTATCTACCTACCTACCTACCTATCTACCTACCTATCTACCTACCTACCTATCTACCTACCTATCTACCTACCTACCTACCTACCTATCTACCTACCTATCTACCTACCTACCTATCTACCTACCTATCTACCTACCTACCTACCTATCTACCTACCTACCTACCTACCTACCTACCTGAGACAGGGTCTCACTATGTAGCTTTGCCCTGGACCCGTGTAGCTGAGGAAATGGCCTCTAAGTCGTAGAGATCACCTGCTTCTACCTCCTGAGTGCTGGCATTAAAGGTGTGGGATCCTACATCTGACTCATCTTTTGCTTTTTGAGTAAAAAACTGTCCTGGAATGTACCAACAGGCTTAGCCTGCTGCTGGCGGGCCTCAGGAGCTCTCCCATCTCTACCCTCAACATTTCACCTAGTGCTGAGATTACAAATCCAAGCCACCACTCCTGCTTTTCCTCTCAGGTGGGCTCCAGGGATTGGATAGCAGCGGAACTATTTCCTTAGCTCTGCCATTTGCCTCTTCAGTCTGTAAAATTATGTTTGGAGTAGACTGGGCACATGTTAGCCAGGGCTCAGTGTGCTTCAGAGAATTTTTAAATGTAACTTTTAAACTTAATTTTTACTTTATGTGCATTGGTATTTTGCCTGCATGTATGTCTGTGTGACTGTGTCAGAAACCCTGGAACTGGAGTTACAGACAGGTGTGAGATGCCACGTGGGTGCTGGCAATTGAACCTGGGTCCTCTGGAAGAGCAACCAGTGCTCTGAACCCCTGAGCCATCTCTCCAACCCCCTTAAGTTTATTTACTTATTTATTTATATTTTTTGTTTGTTTCTTTCGAGACTGGGTTTCTCCATGGTAACCTTGGCTGTCCTGGAATTCTCTCTGTAAACTAGGATGGCCTTGAACTCACAGTGATCTGCCTGCCTCTGCCTTCCAAGTGCTAGGATTAAAGGTGTGCATCACCAATGCCCGGCCTATTTTTGTTATTTTTAATTATATGTATGTGCCTGTGTATGTTCACAGGAGTGTGGGTGCTTCACAGATGCCAGGATAAACGATGCCCCTCTAGCTGGAGTTACAGGTGGTTTTGAGCCACCTGGTGTGGGTGCTGGGAACTGAACTCATGTCCTCTGGAAGAGGGTGCATGTGTGTGTAACCACTGAGCTATCTTTCCAGCCTGTGCTTCAGAGTCTGAGAGTCCTGCTTTATCTTAGATTGGTTTAGAACTCACTATGTAGTCCAAGGCTGGTCTGGAACTTGGGTTTCTTCCACCCTCAGCCTCCCGAGTATTGGAATTACAGATGTGCATCACCATAACTGGTTTGGCTCCAGAATTCTTAACTCCTACCCATGAGTAGTTAAGAAACACAAAACTGGGCACTGGAACTCACTGTGGAGACCAGGCTGGACTTGAACTCACAAAGATCCTCCTGCCTCTTGAGTTCTTGAGTGCTGGGATTTAAGAAGTGTGCTACTACCCTCAGCAATTTGTTTCTTTTTAAAAGATAGTGCCTTGCTATGCATCCCAGGATAGGTTAGAACTCACAATTCTTCTGCCTCAGCCTCCTGAGTGCAGGAGCTACAGTGTACATGCTTCTGTACATCGTTCAGCACTTTTATGTTCTTATAAAGAACAGCAGTTAAGAGCAATTGCTCTTGCAGAGGACCGGAGCTTGGTTCTCAGCACCCACATGGTGGCTTACAAACATTCGGAACTCCAGTTCCCAGGAATACGATATCTTCTGACTTCTGCTGGAACCAGGCACGCATACGTATAAAACATATCAATCTAAAAATACTAAAATTAGAAGTGCCTAGCATGTTTAAGGCCAGGGGGATGGAGGGTAACAGCCCATTCGGCATGGTGTTGGCCTTTGACCTCCCAGCACTCAGGAGGCAGAGGCAGGAGGATCCAGAGTTGGAGGCTAGCAGAGAGCCACATAGCCAGATCTTGTCTCAACAAACAAAAATAAAACCGTGCAAAGCAAAAAAGGCAGGGATCAGATGAAGACATATCACTCGGCAGACACATACTGTACTATACACTGTTATATGACCTAGGTCTGGCATGAGAGATGTATGGAACCGCAACGGCGTCCTGCCTGTAGAGCCCATCTAAAAGCACGCGCACAACCTCGAGGTACTGCTGCCTGTTCGAAGCCCCTTTGCTTGGCTTCAAAGGATTCGAGGCAGGTTGTGATTAATATTTCCAGTGATGATTTAGCCTAAATATCAGCGTCTACCAGGCGTATCCTTTTGATTATGTGCCATGATTGTCTTCTACAAAGTTCATCATCCCGATTTTAGAAACAATCGTCCAGAACAGATCTCATATTTAAAGTAAGTTCCTGGGCTAGCACGTGGCTTGGACATGCCTACGAGGGAGCCCCTTCTAACCTCTCTCTCCTGACCAGCCAATCAACACTAGAGATGATTCTGGCCCTGCAGAGGCTGGAGATTCCAGTGGTGACTACGAAGATAGGTAGAGAGATTCGACAACAGGCGTTATCAACCACAGCCTCGCAGAGGGACGCACCCACTGTGCTGCTGTGCGCCGGCCCGCACGTCCTCTCCTGACCCTCTCCCACCGGGCTGGGTGGCCCCGTGGCTCTGAAACGACCTTTAGGAGCAGAGATGGGTCGGGAAGGAGGCTAAGTTAAAGAGCGTAGTTCTGAGCCGCCGAGCGGTCGGCCGCGGGAGAGGACCCCCGTCCCTGCGGACCCGGAGCCACCTTCGGCCACCTCCGGAGAGTTTCGGCTCTTTCCGTCAGTTCCCGCTCGGCGCTTCACTCCTCGCCCGGCCGCTCTGGCCAGCCTTTCGGCTGTCCCGCACGCGGACGCGGGTCCGCGCCCCGCCCACCCGCCGTTCCTTCCAGCGCGGCCCCGGGCCGGCTCCTTCAACCCCTCGGTCCTCCCTGGTCTCCCGCAGCGCGGGCGCGCGGACCTGGCGGGCCCGAGAGGAGCGGTAAGCCGGCCGGCGCGCGCCCCGGGGCCGGGCCTCCTGCGCGCGCACGCGCCCTGCGCTCCGGCCGGCTGGGGCGCACGCGCGGCTCCGCGGCGGGGCGGGGCGGGGCGGGGGCGAGGGCGCGCGCGCGGGGAGGGTCGCCGTGGGTCCGCGGGCTCTCCGGCCCCTGCCGCGCCTGCGAGTCTCTGCCCGCCGCCCGGCGGACCGGCCGAGTGGGGAGGCGGCGGTGGGGGCGGGGCGGCGTGGGCGGGCGAGCGGGGCGGAGCGCGGCCGCGGCGGCGGCGGCTCCCGAAGCCGAGGGCGAGGAGGAGGCGGAGGCTCTTCTCTCCTCATCCCGGACCCGGGAGCGTCCGGGACGCAGAGCCCGGAACTGGGGGCCGCGGCGGCCAGGTGAGGCGGGGTGCGGGGTGCGGGGCGGCGGCGGCTCGAGGGAGGGCCGGGGAAGGGGCAGTTGTTGGGGGTTGAGGTGCGGAGAGGAGGGGCCGAGCGCCCCGGAGCCCGCAGCGCCGGAGGCCCGGGTTCCTGAGGGTGAGGGCGGGCGGAGCGCGGGTCCGAGCGGGGAGTTTCCGGAGGGCAGGCCGGAGGCACAATGGAGTGAGGGGCTGCTGGGAGCGAGTGTGCGCGGCCGGGCTGGGGCGACTCGGAGCGCGGTGGCCGGGGGGCGGCGGGCGGCGGAGGGGCGTGCGGGAAGCTTCTGCATGGCGTCGGGGGCCGGGGGCCGGGGCCGGCTTCGGGGAGAAGGACGGTTTGGGAATCTGAGAGGAAAATGGACAGGAAGAGGCGAAGAGAGGCGAAAATGCGAGTTTGGGCTCGAGTTACAGCAGATTTTCGGTGCACCGGAGGGGTGCTGGTCTCCTAATTCATTCAGGAAGATTGGGTCTTTTTAGAAAGTGGGTTAGTCCGAGACTTGGCCCCTCGCTAAGCCGTGCAAGCCAGTCTTTCAATAATTTTGTTATCACTTGTAGTCCATTTTATTGGAAGACAAAGCTGTAACATTCCCGACCAGCTCAGCAGACTGCCGTAGTTAGTTCCTCTGTATTTATTGAGGCAGGAGAGAGGACACGTCCCCAGGAGTGTCCCGCTGAGTGAGGTCAGTGATACTGCGGAGTTCAGGGTGTTTGCACTGACGATGGAAATCTGAGTTGTCCGTCCTTTGTTCGAATTTCAGTTTCCCACTGAGAAATGTTCATAAACCATCTGATTCTGGCTTTCTGCTTGGGGAAGAGAATTGGGGTTTTTGTTCCCAGAAATTGTTCAGTGGTGCTGACTCCTAATTACCAAGCGGCCACAATAGCTTCCAGATTGAGTTAGGATGATTTGGGGATACTTGGGAAAGTATTTCTGGGTTCTGGACTTTGTATCCCCTCCTCCAGGCTCTTTATAGCTTGAGCTGCTTGCAACCAGGTGTGTAGCCTCAGGGGGACTTGAAGTCCTAGTAGTCCTTTTGCCTCAGACTCCCAAGGACTGCGATTACAGATTGAGCCGCTGCGACGGATGTGTTTTCTCGATGCTTGGGTTTCCAGACCAGATTTGACACAGCACTGAGTAGAAGCTGCCGTGATCGTGTGTTCAAAGATGTGCCAAGTTTTTCATTTGTGAGCATTGTTGTGCTGACTCATCTAAATTTAAGATTTCTGGGCATTCATCAGTTTATATTTTCAGCTATGTTTCTGATAGGCAGCATTAGGCTACCATATAAATATTCAAAAATCATGATCTAAAGCGTACTTGTAAAAATTCTTATGTATTTTAAATTACCTGTGTCAGTGTTTGTGCTTGTGAGTGCAGTGCCCCCAGAGGCCAGAAGAGGGGGTTAGATTCCCTGGAACTGGAGGTACAGCCGGTTTTGATTGTCCTGAGGTGGATACTGGGAATTGAACTCTGATCTTCTGCAAGAGCAGTACATACTCTTAACTGCTAGAGTCATTGTCTGGTCTCTAAATTGTAGTTAAATTAAAAAAAAAAATTGGTATGATGTCACTCTGTAGCCCAAACTGGCCGGCCTGTAATTCATAGCAGTTGGTCTGTCTCAGCCTCCAAAGTTCTGAGATTACAGGCAGATGAACCCACCATGTCTGTCTGAATGGTGCTTTTCATGTATAGGATGGTACAGGAGTGTAAAGGGGCGGTGGGGGTGGGGAGCATGAGGATCAGAAGCTTGAGGGCATCATTCTTTGGCTACATAGCTTGTGATCACCCTGGACTTGGACTACATGAGACCATGTCTCACTCCCCAGCCCTAAGTCAAAGAAGAAGAAAGTACAGGGTCCTCGTGTGTGAAGTGTGGCTCTTGACCTTTTAGTGGGCTAGGCAAAATGCTGATTGCTTTTTCGTGTATGCTCTTACTTAATTAATCATCAGGTTAATTTAATTCTCTTTATAAATTTAGAAATTAAATAATTTGCTAAGGTCACAGAGCTAGTGAATAAGGAAGCTGGATCCAGATCTATCTCTGCATGGCTTTTTAAGTTTTTCTCTGCCTGTTTCTCTACTCCCTCAGGCTTTTTCTTTTTCTCCCTCCTTCTCCCCCCTCTTCCTTTCTTCCATTCTTCCTTTTGCTGAGGCAGAGTCCGGCTTCCGCCTCCCGCGGGCTAGGATCATAGGGATTGTTGTCATGCACCCATGCTCTCAGTTCATGTGCAGGGGACTAGGGCCTCCCGCTCTCTCCCAGCTGAGCCACGTCCCTCCACTTCGAGTGTGCTTTCTGTTCTGTGAGGCAGTCTCACAGTAGCCCTGGTTGGCCTGGAAGTCTTTGTAGACCAGGCTGGCCTCAAATTCACAAGAGATCCACCACTCCTGCCTAGGGAAGACTGGGATTTAAGTGTGCCACCATGCCAGGCCCTCCCTTGTTCTTTTGACACAGGTTTTATAAGGTTTGACGCCATAGCTCAGGCTCACCTGGAACTCTCTGTGATCTTACCTCAGTCTTCCAGTTGTCGGGATTGCAGGAGTGAACTGGCACATCCACCTTTAATCTTTTTCAAAAGAGATTGTGGGGGGGGGGTTGGGGGGAAGGTGCTGGAGAAGAGGGTGTCAGATCTTCTGGAGCTGGAGTTACAGGCGGCTGTGAGCTTCCTAATGTGCAAACCAAATCCAGAAGAGCTCTTAACTGCTGAGCTCCTCTAGCCCCGTGCTCCTCTCTTGGTCGCTTAAAGCAGTCTGAACCGGTTGTAACTTGAGTCTGATATGACAACAGTAATCGGTTTCTTTCTTGCCTCCCTTCCTCTCCCCTCCCCTCTTCTGTCCTCTTGGAGATGGTCTTGTAATATAACCCCGGCTCTCCTTAATCTTAAAGCCTTAACCTCCCAGATGTTGAGATTACAGGCGTGTACCACCACATCTGTCTGACAGCAAACAATGCTTTGGTTTAGGATTGGCTTGAAGAATAATTCCATGTATAGAATTTATGAAAAGTTTACTGCTCTTGTGGTTTTAAGGTTCTTAAGATTCTGGTAATAGTGCTAAAAACATCTCACCAAGACTTGCCTCGAGATCACATGTGCCTTTTCTGTGCAGTCTAGTGTTGAGGGGTGTGCAGTGCATGGCACTTGTTCTTGCAGAAGTCGAGACAGCCAGTTGCAGAGCCAGAACCAATTAACTGGGAAAACAATTGAAAACCGTTCAGCGCACAAGTGCTCTCCGAGCACCTGTTGATCCCACAGTTGATACTGGCATCACTTCTAAATATAGACAGGGTACTGTTAGAGACCCAGAGTGAAAAGAACAGAAGCAGCTGGGGCCTGAGGGAGGAGCTGTGGGTCACTGGCCAAAACATCAGCACAATTCTTGGAGGCTGATCAGGCTACAAATGGAGTGAATAACAGGAGGAGAGGGAGGGGAGGGGAGGGGAGGGGAGGGGAAAGGATTCTCTTTTGTTAAGGTTTTATGTGCTCCAGGTGCTGAACTATATAGTCTTTCAATATTGGTATCAAAAGAAATTTATACGTACTATGTTTTAAATTGCTACTTGTAGTTTTCCCGCTGTAGAACCAGCATACTAAAGCCGGGAATGGAAAAGATAACAATCTTTTGGCCACTTCTCTTTTAGAAGTAAAACTGCTTCTGTCGGTCTTACTGCTCTCACTGGAGACTGTCCTTCTGTCACATGTATCTGTTTTTTTGTGTGCCCAAGTGTCATGCATATGTATGGATGTCAGGACAATCAAGTCGTCGGATTTGGTGGCAGTCACCTTTACCCATTGAGCCGCCGTGCCAGCCCTCAAATCTTTATTAAGGCTGAATAATACTGTGTTTATAGAACACTTTTGTGAGGTGTTTGGGTTTTTTTTGTTTTTTGTTTTTTTGGACAGTATCTCTACATAGCTCTGACTGTCCTAGTCCTGGGGCTCGAATTCATGGAGATCTGCCTGCCTTAAAGGTGTGCGAATTCCTGGGTTCAGATAAGCCTCTTGCCTCATTCTCTAAGTAGCTGGCCCCAGGTGTTCACTAGTGCTCCCTGCTATACTGTTTTGTTTATCCAGCCTCAGTAGACATTTAAGTTGCTTTATGCCTTTGAGCTATTGTGAGTAATATCTACTTACTTTCAGTTTTTAATGACACTGCTGGATCAAGCCAGGTGTGGTGGCTTATGCCTGCAGCCTAAAACTCTGGAGCCTGGGTCATGAGGACTGCCTCTCTGGTTAGTGTCAGCCGGGGCTTGGCTCTAGACTGTCTCACAAAACACAAACAACTACAACAACGAAGAATTACCATGATCCAGCAAAAAATTTTTTCCCTTTGAGCCCAGACAGGCCTCAAATTTAATATGCAGCTTAGAATGACTTTGAATTCTTTTTTTTTTTCCACCCAAGACAGGGTATCTCTGTTTTAACAGTGGCTGTCCTGGAACTCACTCTGTCAACCAGGCTGGCCTCAAACTCACAGAGATCCTCCTGCCTCTGCCTCCCGAGTGCCCTCCCAGCTGGCTTTGAATTCTTGAGCCTCCTGCCTTTGCTATCCAAGCACTTCGATTACAAGCACGTACCACTAATAACTGCCTTTTTGTTTGTTTGTTTTTGAGACAAGGTCTCACTCTGTCGCCCAAACTGGCATGGAATTCAATATGTAGTACAGGTTGGCTTTGTTTTTGTTAGTTTTGTTCTGAGACGTGGTCTCAATGTAGTCCTGGCTGTCCTGGAGCTCAATATACAGATCAGGCTTCAGTCCAGCCTCATGAGCACTAGGATTAGAGGTGTGTTCCACCATGGCAGGCTTTCTGGTTGGCCTTAAACTCAAGGTAGCCCTCTTACCTGTCCCATCCAGACATGTGCCTGCCTCTCTGCATTTGATGTTTTGAGGAAGCTTAGTTACTTTAACACGGTAATTTTATTACCTGCTCACCTGAAGATGGCACTCCGCCTTATGTTTAAGGGGTGCTGTTTGCTCACTAACTTTGTCAGGACACTTGTAGAAATGATTTCAAAGGAAATGCTGTGCTCGGTTTTCCTGATTCTGATGTAGAAGGAAACATTTGTGCTGTACAGGTCTTTTCACCCACATATGCAAATGTGGTGCCTTCTTGAGAGTGTTGTATCTATTTTAAAAAATGTCGTAGTGTAGAACATTCCCAGTACATGTGCCTGGGTACACTTTTTTCCTTCATTTACATAGGATTTACATGTACCCATTCCTGGGCTCTGTTGACCTTTTGTATCTAGTTCATTCACTGAGAATGATTTGGTTACCCGGCATATGCTTGAATTTTTTTGTTTAGTTTTGATTTTATTTTTGGACAGGGTCTCACTATATAGCCAAGCTGGTCTCAAATTCACTATGTAATCAAGCTGGCCTGGAAATTTAAGACAATCCTTCTGCCTCAGTATCTTGAGGTTACAGATGTATGCCACCACACTCAGCTACTTCAAACATTTGCGATAGCTAGCTGGAATGCTTGAGCAGAACAGGAAGTTAACTGAAGTTGTCTGATCCTGTTTCCCTTCTTGGGTACGGCTGTGACAGAATACCAAATATAAAGGTTGGAGTAGCTGTAGCAGACTGTCCCTTATGACAGTCTCACCTCCCATTCTGTTTTTCCTAAACGCCCCTGGAGGCTAGTTATCACTACATCCTGCCTATGATTATCAGGCCTCAAATTGACTTTATGCTCATGTGCTGTTTGCCTGGAAACTTAGTGAGGCCAAACTTACTGTGGAAGGGTCTAGCTGAAGCTCAGGCCAACTGCTTGATAGCTGAAGTAATCCTGAGCTAAGGTACATATTTGAGGTTTACAAACCCTTTGTTCTTAGGTTGCTGAATAATGATTCACCAGAGGCCAGCATTTACTGTCAGTGTTCACATAGTCTGTGAACGCCCCAGGCGTTTAGGACATTCTGCAGGGTGAAGATGTAGTTTAGCTTAAAGGTCTTGGCTTTCCGTCCCTCTCTTTCTCTGTCTCTCTCTTTCTCTGTTTCTTTCTTTCTCTTTCTTTCTTTCTTTCTTTCTTTCTTTCTTTCTTTCTTTCTTTCTTTCTTTCTTTCTTTCCCTTTCTCTCTCTCTATCTATCTATCTCTCTCTCTCTTTTAAGGTAGAGTTTCTCTGTTGTAACTCTGGCTGCCCTGGAACTCACTCTGTAGACCAGGCTGGCCTCAAACTCACAGAGATGGGTTTGCCTCTGCCTCCCAAGTGCAGGGATTAAAGGTGTGTGGCACCACCACCTGGAAAAGGTATTTTCTGTAGCTAGTACCCTGCGACGAATGTGTGGTTAGGTACAAGTTGATTAGAAGTTTTGGGGAATTTTTACCAGTTGCATGAGACTTTTCTACTGGCCCAGACTGAGTTATCGGATTGCTGTTAAGGTGGAGTGGGTTTGTTTTGTTTGTTTTTGGTTTTTTGAGACAGGGTTTATCTGTTGTAACTCTGCTGTCCTGGACTCACTCTGTAGACCAGGCTGGTCTCGAACTCACAAAGATCCTCCTACCTGTGCCTCCCAAGTGCTGGGACTTAACTTAACATAACTATTTATGTACCACCACTGCCCGGCAAGGTGGAGAATTTTTTTTTTTTTTAACATTACTCAATCAGCAGAATAGCATGATTGTTGGTAGTGGTGTATATATGTGTGTATACATTCTGTAAGTAAGCTAAAGAGTGTTGGGACTGAGGAGGGTTTAGGATCAGACCATTGCTGGCAAGGAGAGAACTAATCTAAAAGGTCTCAAAATAACAAACAAAACAACAATGTGTATATGTATGTATAAAAATGTATTTGAGTGAGTATATTTAAATGAAAAAACATTTTGAACTTGAAAATAGTGCTGAAACTAGTTTCTGTTAGACTGGGTAGTGAAAACATGAGTTTGTAAACTGTCTTCTGTGGTGAGTATGTAGATCTGTTCAGTAGTAACTAACTTGCTACTGTTTTAAGCCTACTTCGTAGCAGTAGAGTACTTCTTTTCCTTGAATTGTCCACTTGGATCTGTGATCATAGCTTGTCCATGTGGTTAGCACACAGCTGGCTCTTGCTGGCCTACTGTTAGTTTGATTCAAAGTATGCGTTAGTGTGTGGCAGAAATGGCTTTTCTGCTTATCTTGTTTGGTTATACCTTTATAGTAAATAGCCTTTGTAAGCCCACCTGAATATTCTGAACAAACCCTCTATATAAGGATCTCATCATGAGAGGTTCAATTACATTTATATTTCAATTGATTAATTAGATTTAATTTTGTAACAGTATCTCACTGTTGAGTTTGCTATGTGTAGACCAGGTTGGCCTTGAACTCACAGAGATCCACCTGCTTCTGTCCCCCTACCCCTACCAAAGCTGGGATTAAAGGTGTGTGTACCAGCACACCCAGTGGCTCTAGAATATTTAATGAAAATAACGAAATTTGTTTGCAGCTAATATGGAAGGACAAGAAGCTAATGTACTTATGTGCCAAATGGTTGAAGGTGCAGAGCCACCATAGGATTATGTCAGCCCCAGCTTAGACCAGCGGTTCTCAACCTTCCTAATGCTGCGGCCCTTTAATGAAATTCCTCATGTTGTGGTGACCTCCAATCATAGAATTATTTTTGTTGCTACTTCATAACTGTAGTTTTGCTATTGTTACGAATTGTAATGTAAATATTTGATGTGCAGATGGTTTTAGGTGACCCCTGTGAAAGGGTCGTTCAACCCCCAGATTGAGAACCACTGGCTTAGACCTAAACCTAAGGTTAGATCCAAACATTTATTCCTTCCTTCCTTCCTTTCTTTTTTTCTTTCTTTCTTCCTTTTTTTTTTTTTTTTAAGATGGTTTGCTTAGTTTCTTGTTAAGCTGACAGTGTTTACAGTAAGGTTAAGTTGTGTAATATTTCTTTTTCTTTTAAAAAAGTTTTATTTATTTTTATTTGATGTGCATGGATCTTATACCTGCGTGTATGTCTGTACATCATGTGCATTTACTCCCTGTGGAGGACAGAAGATGGATTTAGATCCTCTGGAATTGGAGTTACAGGTGGTTGTGAGCTACCGTGTGGGTGCTGGGATCCTAACCTCGGTTCTCTGTAAGAACAGCAAATGCTCTTAACTGCAGAGCCATTTCTCCAGCCCCTACATGCTTAATTGGATGATGAAGCTCAGAACATTGAAATCTTACATATTCTGCTGGCTGCTATGAAATAACCAAAGTATATTATTAATTTTTTATTATTAGTTTTCTTGACAACTGAAGTGTTTTGATTTGTTTTGTTTTGTTTTGTTTTAGACCCCATAGTCCTGGCTGTCTTGGAGCATACTTTGTGGACCAGGCTGGCCTTGAACTCACAGAGATCACCCTGTTGTCTCCTGAGTGCTGAGATTAAAGGCATAGTCCACCATGAATGACTTGGCTTTTTTTTGAAACAAGATCTCAACTGTGTAGTTCAGGCTGTCCTTGAACTAATAGTTTTCCTACTGCTTTAGCCAGTACTGGAGTTACAGGTGTGAGGACACTATACTTGGCTTTAAAATTTTTTATTTGTGTATAGATGTTTTGTCTGCATGTGTTTTGTATACAGTGTGCAAGTCTGATGTCCTTGGAGGCCAGAAGAGGGTATTGGAGTTCCTGGGACTGGAGTTACAGAAGGCTGTGAGCTACCATGTAGGTGCTGGGAACCAAAACTGGGTCCTCTGGAAAAATAGCCAATGTTTAACTGCTGAGCCGTCTCTTCAGCTCCAGAATTACATTGTACCTGGCTTTTAAAAATTATCAATTTTGTTAATTTTAAAGTGAGTATACAGTGTAATGGGTTTATCATGGCATTTTCATACCTGAGTTATAGTTTTCTTTTTTTCTCTCCTGAGACAGAATCTCCCTCTGTAATCAAGGCTGCATTCAAATTTCTGACCCTTTTGCCTCAACTGAAGGAGACTGCAGTTTGGTACCTGAAATAGAGAGCTCTTGAATGGTGGTGTGATCAGGCCAAGTGTGTGGTTCACAATGTTTCTCTTACTCATTCTTAACTCATTTTATGCTGAATGATATTTTTTATATGCATGGCACATTTTGTTTATCTCTCTTTTGACAGTTGGTCATTTCTACCTTTGGCTGCTGTGCCTAGGAATGGTGGTTTATTCCTTTAATCCCAACACGCAGAGGCAGAGGCAGCATATCTGAATTCTCGAGACCAGACTGGTTTACCTAGCAAGTTCTAGGCCTATCAGGGCTACATAGTGAGATATTGTCTTAAAAAACAGAAACAAAAACAAAATGGAAAATTCGTGAGTTGTGGTATCTGAGACTGTTTTCAGTCCTTTCAGGTCTGTACTGAATGGAATTGATGGGTTGAGTAAGAATTCATTCTATGTGAAGATTTTGAGGCGCTACTGTTAAGTTTCCCATTTTAAGCTGCTCTAGAAGGTATGATAACGCTTATTTCTCCATATCCTTCCTAGCCCTTCCTAGACATCATAGGTGTGAAATCGCATGTAGTTGCATGGGTTTTGTGTTTTATTTATTTATTGATGAGACAGGGTTTTATGTAGCTCTGGCTGGGTCTAAACTTGTTATCTAGGTGTAGGATCTTGTTGGAGTTGACTGAATTTCTGATCCTCCTGATTCCACCCAAGTGCTGGGATTATAGATGTGACTGTATCTGGTTTATGCCATGTTTGGGATTGAACTCATGGCTTCATGTGTGCTAGATAAGCATTCTACTAAACTCTGCTTCCAGCCCTAGTTGAGTTTTTCTTTTCCTCAAAGTTTAATTCTTATTTTACGTATATCAAGAGTATTTTGCCTACAAGTATATAAGTGCACCATGTGTGTGCCTGGTGTCCCCAGAGGCCAGAAGAGGGCTGTGCCTTCCCTAGAATTCAAAATGAATGGATGTGAGCTGCCACCTGGGTGCTAGGAACCAATCTGGGTCCTCTGCAAGAGCAGCCAGTGCTCTTAACCAGGGAGCGGTCTCTCCAGACTCCTTGTGGTCTTTATTTGTATTTCTTTAATGACTAGTGCTGTTGAGCATAGTTTTTAAAAACTGTGTATGTGCCTGAGTGAATTTATGCGCAGCAGTCCATGAAGGACTGAAGAGGGCACCAGATCCTCTGGAATTGGAGTTATGTACAGTTGTGAGTTGCCATGTGGGTGCTGGGAAATGAACCTGGGTCCTCTGCAAGAGCAGTGAGCACTCTTCACCATTGAGACATCTAATTTTCCAGCGCATAGTTGAGTATCTTATCATGTGTTCTTGCCTTTCTGTACCTTCTTTAGAGAATTGTCTATTGAAGGTTTTTGCCCATTTTAGAGTTAATTAAATCAATTAATTTTGAGAAAGGGTCTGTATGTAGCCAAGGCTGGCTTGGTGTTAGCTCTAGACTCTCCTGCTTCGGATTCCCTGTGACTGTTGAACCTCAGTGACTAGAAACACTCAGCTGGTGCCCCGGGTATGACTACATTTGCTGTCTTGACTGCATTGACAGGAAATTCTTACTCTTTCCAGAGTAAGAGGCGAGGCCACAAAATCTATATTTATTGCCAATTAAAGTTTAACTGTAAGTGTTGATATTTCACTTTTAATTAATGCCCCTAAGTCACCAGTTTCTTCAGTCATTCCAATGCCATTGCTGTCAGTCAGCTGGTGGGGTCCTAATGCTCTGCCCGGGTAGCAGTTGTGAGTAGGGAAGACAGGCTTTCTGTGCTAACAGCCCTTAAGCGCTTGAGCGCCCGTATAGAGGCTGAGACTACAGCTCCAAGGCCTGAAGGCTTGGGGCCTGTTGCTCTAAGCTTTAGAAGACATCAACATACAGTTTTAGGCAGTCTCGTTGAAGCTTATCGTTCTGGGTTTTAAGCACCATTAGGGTGGTTGGCAGCTACTTACAATCCTCAGCTTTCAGCCAGTCTGTGGGACAGCTGACAGCAGCAAGGAGCAACAGATGGCGCTGTCTGTCTAGTGCTGTAGCCCTTGTCCAGGCCGTAGGTGCTGAACGCCTGGCCCCGCAGCCACAGTGTCATGACTCAAGGGTCCCCTAGTGGAGTCCTCAGCCCTTGACAGTAGCCAGCTTTACAGCTCTCAGGCCCAGTGTGTCTGAATTCATCCGCTCTTTAGACCTGGCACCTCTCTGGAAGTCTTCCAGCGACCGGGCCCTGTAGTTTCCTTCCTCCTTTGTCCCTTGGTGTCCCTGCTGCCTCTGTCAGGGTCACTGTTGTGTCTTCAGCCTGTTCCCACTCGCTGCTGCTTCTGCTGTCCTTGTTCCCAGCTCAGCCTGCTCAACTGATCATAAATGACAAAAGTAGGCTAGACAGGGCTAGACACTGTGACACATGCCTTTGATTCCAGAGGCCAGCCTTTGGCTACATAGTGAACTTAAGGCCAGCCTGAACTGAGAGTGTGTGTGTGTGTGTGTGTATATATATATATATATATATATATATATATATATATATATATATAATATAATTTTTTTTAAGACAAGAAGGCTGGTAATGTAGATGTAGCCCAGTGGTGAAGCTCTTGGCTAGTGTGCATGAGGGTCTGGATTCTATCCCAGCAGTAACAACCAAAAGAAGGGGCAGTAAAGACCACATGAGTTTTTTTTCTTCCCTCCATGTTTATGTTTATTAAAAATCTGACAAACAGAACCAGTACAAGAAACATACCAAACTGGGGCTGGAAAGATGGTTCATCAGTTAATAGCATTTACTTGCTTTTCCAAAGGACTCCAGTTTGGTTTCTGGCGTCTGTGTGGAGTAGCTCACAGTTGCCTGCAACTCCAGAGGACCAAATGCCTTCTTCAGGCCTCAGAGGGCACCCATACACACAGCAGACGCACACCCATATGTACAACCATATATATAAAAAGGAAATCATCGGGCGGAGATGGTGCACACCTGTGATCCCAGCACTTGTGAGGCAGAGATAGGCTCTGTGTGAGTTCAAGGCCAGCCTGGTCTACATAGTGAGTTCCAGGACAGCCAGAGTTAAACAGAGAAACCTTGTCTTGGAAAACAGACAGACAAACAAATAAAAAGCCCCAATTGCTTACCACTTTGCAACAGTGATCTTGAGAGACATTAGTGATCAGGATTCCCTCTTTCTCTGCCACATCCTTTTCCTCTACCTCTGCTTCCCCCTCTCCTGCAATAGCTTCCCTTCCTTCGATTTCACCTTAGAGTCCACACCCGCATGTAAGGTATCCAGAGGCAAGCTGTCTGGTAGGATGACTTTACGTGATGTTTCTCGCTGTGCAGGCTCTTTCCCGGCTTGAAGGCATGTGTCCATGCTGACATCTGCTCATGTGATTGTTCCATGGCCCTGTGTTCATCCTTCAGTTCAGCAGTTAAAGGTTCATGTTTCAGCCTCATCAAGAGCCTCACTAGCTGCATCCTATTGATGCCGTCTCCATTTTCCAGCTCTTTTGGGTCAGTACTCTTGCCTCAGCCTCTGGAGTACTGTGATTACGTGTGCACCAGCAGCAGCCTGGGAAAGCCATGGGCCAACACAGGAAAGTGGCTTTCTGCTGGCTGGAAAAGTTACAGGGCCAGAAAGGGGGTGTGCCAAGGGTGTTTGCACCAGTCATGGTAGACCTTCATGTGAATCCATGTTCTCAGTCTTTGTAATACGACCCTTTAGTACAGTTCCTCATGTTGTGGTGACCCCCAACCATAAAATTCATAACTGTAATTTTGCTGTTATGAATCGTTTTGTAAATATCTGTTATGCAGATGGTCTTAGCGTCGTTAGACCTCCAAAGGGAATGAGAGCTGTTGATGTAAATGAAGGACTTTGTACCAGTTATACCAGAGTACCTCATTTTGGAGGACTTAATTTCTACCAGTCATGGCATGGCCCTCAAACGGAAAGCTTTGTTTGCACCAGTCACAGGCCTTCTGCTGGGCTACTCAGGGAGTTGCTTCCCTCTAGCCTGGGTGAAAATGGCTGCAGGGTCATGTAGAGTCTTCTGAGACTTGTGATGGTGAGCAGGTGTCTAGCACTAATGGTGCGAAACACTTGTGGCTGGGATGGTGCCTGTCTAGGCAGCAAGCAGCCCTGAGTGCTGTGCAGATTCCTCAAGGCAGCCACAGAATGTTCAGGGCAGTCGGTGCTGGCGCCGAGGGCAGCGTGTCTTGTCTGCTGCTTGGTCGGTTTGTTCTTCACTGAAGTCTGGACAAGGGAAGGGTCTAACAATATTCGGTTACAGAGCCAAGTGGCTCTGGCTCTCAACATCTTTGCTCCTTTAAAGGAAGAGTAAACATTAAAAGCTTGTAAGTGCCACAATGATAGTGTTTCGCCCACTTTTTATATTAAATGGTACGGTCAGTGATGCTTTACTCTCCCACCCCTGCTTGACGCTGGAGAACATGAAGGCAAGCCCTTGCTCGGCCACCCGAGCTGTGCTGCCAGCCCTGTTTACCATTGTCTTTATGCTGTTATAACGCGGCTTTATCAGCTGGTCAGAAGAGGAGGAAGGCAGGAGATCAAAGTAAGTATTAGTGTACACTTCTACTCTGCAGGGAGGATCTTTTGTTTGTTCAACAGGGTCTTACTCTGTAGTCCAGAGTAGACTCAAACCCAGTCCTCACGCCCCAGTCTGCTGAGTGTGGGGATCACGGGAGTGCACCGCTGTGCACTGCCTTGCACTGATGAGTATTTTCTGACAGGGTTACAGGTAGACTGTTCATTTCCTTATTCCATGATTTGGAGTGGAGCCGTTTTAAGCGGAATATACAGAAAGCTCAATCTAAATCTGGTTATTTTCTTAGAATAAATGCTGTGAATCGTCTACATTCAGCAACGAGTGATCATTCAGATCTCTTTTGATGTTCTTTCCCCTGTGGTACCCAGCTTTGTCCTGGGCTCTCCTGTCTTCATCAGGCCTCTGTACCCATCTCTGTGACCTGTGCCTGCAATGCCATTAGATTGAATGAGTCTTATGTATGTAGGTATTTTTATTTATCTATTTATTTGACTACAGGCTGTGTATTCCCTTTCTTTTTTAAAAATTATTTACTTATTTTATCATTTGTTTATTGTATATGCGTATGATGTGATGTAGATATCAGAGGGCAACTTTCAAGAGCTGGTTCTCTCCACCATGTGGGGTTCAGCAATCAAACTTGGTTTTTCAGGGCTTGGTAGCAAGCACTGTGCCCCTTGAGCAATCTTACATGCCTCTGTTTTTTGTTTTGCCTGTGAGGCAGTCTTGCTGCACAGCCCTGGCTGGCCTGGTATTGGCTCTGTGTCTCAGGCTGCACTCAGACTCGAAGCAGTGCTCCTCCCTCAGCCCTCGAGTGCTGGGATTGTAGCGGCGTGCACTACCACTCTTTATATCCCGTTTCTCTAGCAACACTGTTGATTTGTTATTCTGTTGTCTGTATAAGATGCGCTACTGTTGATGTACTATTAGAAAATGGAAACAAGGTTCAAATGAATAGTCTGCAGAAGGACCTCTAATATAGCTGAGAAAGTATAGAAATGTAAGTCCAGTCAGGCATTATGGTACAGGTCTGTAATCTAGCATTCAGCAGGCTGAGGCAAGACTGAATTACAGGCCAGTGTAGACTCCACAGCAAGAACCTGATACCAGAGGGGAAGGAAACTCAAAGATAAACTTGGCAACAAACCCACCCATCAAAATACACAGCAAGGTGACTAGTGTCTCAGATGTGGCCTTGTGAAAGTGGAGGAAAACATTTTTGGGGAATGTGAGGTGGTTCTCAGTTTGAATTCACACAAGCTGAAGGTTCCCAAAATCTAAACGGAGATTTCAAAAAGTTGTTTCAATGGGGCTGAAAAGGTGGCTCAGCAGTTCCGGAGAACAGTGGTTCAGATCTCAGCAACCACTTGGCAGCGCATAACCACCCCTAACTCCAATTTCAGGGCATCCTATCTTAGTTGCTTTTCTATTACTCTGAAGAGAGTGACTGGCAGCTTGCTTACAGTTTCAAAGGGTGAGGTCATGACCATTATGTCGGGGAACATGGCAGCAGGCAGGCTTGGCACCAGAGCAGTAGCTGAGAGCTTACGTCTCATCCGCAGGTGGGGGGTGGGAACGACGACAGAGAGAGAGACACACAGGGATGGAGAGAGAGGGGCTGTGACAGGGAGACAGACGGGGCCTGGTGTGGGGTTTTGAAACCTCAAAGCCCACCTCCTAGTGACACACTTCCTCCAAAAAAGACCACGCCTACTCCAACAAGGCCATACCTCCTAATCCTTCTCCAAACAGTTCCACCAACTAGGGACCAACCATTCAAATATATAAGCCTGGGGGCCATTCTCACTTAAACCACCACCTTCTTCTAGCCTTTGTGGGCACTAGGCACATAAGTGGTGCGCAGACAAACTGTCAGGCAAAGCACCCATACACAATAAATAATAAACAAGTAAACTTTTAAAACTAGCAAGCCGTTTCAAGGTTGAGGTGTAGCTCGGTTGCTGGAGTGCTTGTCTTGCTCTGAGTTGGACCCACAACAGTGCCTAAGTCTGGAGTTGGGGCTCACCTCTACCGTCAGGGTGGAGGCGGGGCCACAGCCATATGCGCGAGAGCCTATCTTTAAACAAAACTTGTTTTAAAAGTCTAGTAACATCATGTAATACATTTTGTGTATTCTTCCTGTTTAAATTTCCTTTTTCCAGATTAGTAGTATCCTGGGAACTTGAAATACAGATAACAATCTGTTGTCAGCTGTGTCTGGTTTTCAGAGGTGTTAAAGGTGTTAAAAGGGGCTGGAAAGATGGCCTGGAGCTTACGAGCACTTACTGCTCTCTTGCAGAGGACCTGAGTCCATGCCCAGCACTCAGTCAAGCAGCTTACAACAACCTGGAACTCCAGTGCCAGGGAATTCAGGGCCCTCTTCTGGTCTCCATGGACATGCACACCGCACACAAACACATAAATAGGGCTGGAGAGATGATCTGGGGTTAAGAACACTTGCTGCTCTTGCAGAAGACCTGAGTTCAATTTTCAGTGCCCATGTGGTGGCTCACAACTGTCTGTAACCCTGGTTCCAGGGGATGAGCTGCCTGCTTTGACTTCCTTGGGCACATGGTATACAGATGTGCATTCGAGCAAAAAAAACGCGTATGCAGAAATGGTCAAAAGTATTTTGTGACATACGAAAATTGTACTAAGTTTAAACATCAGCATCACTAAGTAAAACTTTTGTGTATGTGTGTAGTATATGTGTGTACGTACATGTTCTTGTGCCTGTGCAGATGTGTGTGCAGATGTTTGCATGTGGAGGCTGGAGATCCATGTCAGGGTCTTCCTCAACTGCTTTTCATCTTATACTCTTACAAATTTAAGTTTATTTTTAAAATGTATGTGTATAGGTGTTTTGCCTGCATGTGTATTTTTGCATGCATGCTTAGTGCCCATGGAGACCAGAAAAGGATGTCAGATCTCTGAAACTAGGGTTAAAAAATGATTGTGAGCTGCCATGTGGGTACTGGGAATTGAACTCTGGCCCTCTACAAGAGCTGCAAGTGCTTTTAATTGATGAGCTATCTCTCCAACCCCTTATTTCAGTTTTTTGAGTCATGGCTTCTCAATTTGATTAGATTGGCTGGCTAATAAGCCCTGGGCTGGCTGTTTCTGGTACTTTTTTTTTTTTTCCGGTGCTTGGAGCGAGCCCAGGCTCATTCGCACTCTGGATAAGCACCCTACCACTGAGGTACATCCCAGTCTTTTAATTTTAATTTATTTTATTTTGTATGTATGGGTGTTTTTGCATGCATGTATGTATGTACACCTTGTGTATACCTGGTGCCCAGGGAGATCAGAAAAGGACACCAGATCCCTGGAACCGGAGTTAAAGTTGGTTGTGAGCCACCAGGTGGGTGGGTGCTGAGATCCAAACCCAGGTGTGCGGCAAAGCAACGTGCTCATAACGGCTGAGCTGTCCTGCTCTCCAGCCCAGAGACAGGACTCAGTATGTTGTTCAGGTTAGCTTCTAAGGTACTCAGTTTACAGATGTTTACAGATGTGTCCCACTATGCTTAGAAGTTTCTGACAGGTCTGAAGTTAGTTTTATTTGAAATATTAGAAAAATTTAGAACTTGGAAACAAAGCAAAGGTGACAGGTAGTCGGAGGGCTCCCTGTGAAAGCAGTGCTTACTAAGTTGAAACTTAGAAGACAGGCTAGCATGGTGGTGCCACCCTGTAATGCCAGCATTGTGTACAAGTAGGCAGGAAGGTTGTGAGTTCTGGGCCATCGTGGACAACAAAAATAACCGAACCTTTTTTTTATTTTTTTATTTTTTAAAGTAGGACCTAAATATTGCCCTGTGAGCAAGAGAGAGCCCACTTCCCTTTGGATTAGAAGACTTTTCTTTGCTATTGGTCCCAAAGTCCAGGTGAATATTTAAATCAGCCATGTTGATTGGGTTGGACATAGTGGTGCATGCCTTTAATTTCAACACTGAGGAGACAGACACAGGGCATCCAGGGCTACGTAGTGGTAACCTGCCTCAAACAACAAAAGACAAACAAACAAAACCCCAG
Source organism: Cricetomys ansorgei (assembly GCA_026225945.1). Lineage (NCBI taxonomy): Eukaryota > Metazoa > Chordata > Mammalia > Rodentia > Nesomyidae > Cricetomys > Cricetomys ansorgei. Next base: position 76,544 of record JAMJFZ010001427.1, read on the forward strand.
CTGCATATGAGTTAAATAGATGTTTTTGCTGTGTATCCCAGGCTGACCTTAGGCACCCACCAATCTTCCTGCTTCAGCCTCCAAGTGCTGGGATTATAGGCATGCCCACTAACTTTTTCTTTGATTTTTATGAAGTATTCAGTGTGGTAATATAAAATCTCTTTATAGTTCAGTGGATGGAATAGTCCTGGATAGGGGCTGGGGAGACGGTGCGGCGGTTCCGCACTGTGGCTTGTGACCCTTTGGCGGGAGGAACCGCCGGTTCATAGGGAGTAGCTAAGAGCACCTGCATAGCAGACGTCTACATGTGATCCCTAACAGCAGCGGACTTCTAGTTATGAAGTAGCAGCGACATAATTGTGTGTTTAGGGGTCACCACAGCGCGAGGAACTGTAGTAGAGGGCCGCAGTGTGAAGAAGGTGGGGACCCGCCGGCTTAGAGACTGAGCCATCTTTCCAGTCCCCAAGAGGGCATTACTTTTCTTTCTTTCTTTTCTTTTTTCTTCTTTTTTGTTTTTAAAGACTTACTTGTTTTTATTTATGAGTGCTCTATCTGCATGTACACCTGTGTGCCAAGAGGACATCAGACCCCATTACAGATGGTT